>JAHZNE010001418.1:0-34330 GCA_027744055.1 Callyntrura sp. NNG-2020 | reverse complement strand
CAATATCTAACTATAATACTATATTCTAAATTTGAGCCAAATTGGTCATTATTAGGTAATACTGAAAGTAGTACTAGTACTATTGAGATCCCTTTTTGCGTTCTTGGATACCTGGCCGTCCGGTCGTTCGCACAATAACTTGAATACGAAAAGGGATTTCAAATTCCAATCTATCAGGGGTCATTTATAGATTTGCACCTCCTATTTTGGAGCATGGGGCACCATCAGAAATGCTTCAACTTAAGGTCGCTTTTACTTAGTTTTATGGACCATTTCTCGGCCTTGGTATACACCTATATGACGTATATAGTTATACCAAGTTTGGTGGCACCAGAGACCCCTGAAGTATCCAACATGGCAATCGTATTATTTCGTAAGTGACAATGAATTTTAAAATTCTGTTTTCGCCAAACGAATGAACCAGTGGATAAAAAAACCTGTTTTTTGACCATGTGGTGCCACCGGAAATAATGACACCTGAAGGTTGCTTTTCGTCGTTTTATGGATCACTCCTCAAAATTGGTGCATAGGTAATTATGAGTTACATCAGTTTACCAAGTTTGGTGCCCCGGATGGTGACCTATATGGGTGTCATAGGGATTAAATTCAATTTTCACATTATCCCAGCAGTTGATTGTGGGGCAAAGTGAGAAATTCCCATTTTTGTATGTAATATTTCTATGTTAAAGTTTTTATCATTTCAAGTCGGTTACTGAAGAAGAAAAACATGATTATGGATAAATAATAGATGCATACATATTCAATGGTGAGTCGTGTGACTGCTGACAATTTGGCTATCATCAAATAGTTACTGTTGGTAACCCTAAAATTTAAGAGATAGAATTGTTGACAGTTGGAACGGTGTAATGGATCCAATTTTAATGAAAATGACAGGCAGACAAATTGACAAGTTTTTCAAATCATCACTGTTGGTTACCCATACATTTACCTGAACTAATTTTTGACAACTTTGGCAACTTGTTGGTATAAAATGGTGTCAACTAACTCCATGAATACATGACATAATCTTGTACATGGAAGGTGTACATAGAAAGTGTAACTTATTTACTTTCCAGTAGCAAATTATTTATTTGGACTATTACAACGGGGGTGGGGGTTGCATGCAGATATTTCAATTAGTTTTGCTAACGTTTCACGTTTCCCCATTGCCCTCTAAATATAATTGAGCATTCTACGGTTTTGTATCTGTTGACAACGACCACTCTAAAAATAGCGAGTCCGTGGTTTGTTATCAATTTATAACATTTACGGCTCGGTTTTACTGCCACAACGGACCCCAGAACGGCGTTACAAGCCAAATGGGTTAGATATCATTCTAGCAATTTGTTCCACGGGATATTATTACGTAGTATAGTATAATAGTACAAATATACCTATGTAGGTAGGTAGGATAGAACTCGTGCAGCTTTAGAAAAACCGAATCTGTCAGACAATTTACAACGTTTTGTTCGTTAAGTGATAGTTGCTTACTTTTGAGGTTACTGTACTAGTATATAGTATCCTCTTTCCTAGAAACGGTTGTCGCCTTATTTATACTAACATACTACCATACATCGACCGCTCACAGAAATCCTAAGGAACTGGCATATACAGAGGCCATAATAGAAACGTCTGTTTCCAAGCATAGGGTGACGCCTTAATTTGAGAACAGGCGTTCATCAAAATGAAATTCTTACTGGAAGATTCGTACATTGAGGATAATTGTTGCTACGGAGGTCATTGATATGAATGGTCCTTATTTGCAAATCTTAAAAAATCGCAAATGAGGATATTTCATATCAACCATTACTGCAATGATGTAACGAGTTTTGTATTAACGCCCGTTCCCAAATCAGAGTGCCGCGCCAGCCTAGCTTAGCGACAGAAATTTTTAATGGAGCCATTACCTATCGTAATGTAATATTTATGGGGTTGACAGAAAAAATTAATCGATCCTTGGTAACCTACTCCCTTGAGCTGAGCTAAGACCAAAGAGCATACATAATTATTTTCTAGAGACCACATATTCCAATTCCACGTTTGATGTAAAAATAGGTTCTCAAAATATGTGTTGATAGGAGCGACACACAAACACAGGACGACGATCTGAATGGAGCGCTTGAAAATGTTCAAAAAACCTCAACAAGACTGTTTACTATCACTTTTATCCATTATCGTGAAAATAATATGTGCTTCCTTTCTGGATTTTTTTCTTGTGCCGAGGGGGCCTTTGAAAATGA
This sequence comes from Callyntrura sp. NNG-2020, assembly GCA_027744055.1. NCBI lineage: Eukaryota > Metazoa > Arthropoda > Collembola > Entomobryomorpha > Paronellidae > Callyntrura > Callyntrura sp. NNG-2020. The sequence goes on along the minus strand of JAHZNE010001418.1, from coordinate 32,090 downwards.
ATGTAACGGTATGTAGGGGGAGGCGGGGGCTACAGATAATTCGTGACAGTTTGTGATATTAAGCTAATGTTATGGAGAATTTTTATTATGACAATTTCAGTTTTATATTTTGTGACGTGATTTGCTATTTCCCTGGACTTAAAAATTTTCTTAAATTATGCAGCAAAAGTACAAATAAAGAAACAGAATCATCGATAACCGTTGTTACCGTTGGCTGCAATTTTGTTTTTTATTTGCACTTTTGCTTTAAATTCATGAAAATTTTAGTTAAGGCTCATATGAAACGCTACACAATGGCAACTCCTATGGTAAAATAACGCTTATCTCGGAAACGTTTGCTCCGACACAACACAACATCAGATTTAAAATGCATAAACTAACTAACTAAAAACTAACATGTGCAAAATATATTACTTGATACTTAGACGGGGAAAACAAAAGTACAATTATATTATATTGGGGATACCTAAGTATGACAGGAGGATGGCAGAAGAACATTATTGAAGTTTTTTGTCTGCAAATATTTTTTCTTGTTTTAAGTTGTAGCTTGTGTACCTCTCACGTATATATATAGAAGATTTTATTGCAAGTTCAGCTCATCTTCTGTTTAGGCGTCAGAAACGCGATATTATTGTAGACACAACGCATAGTAAAAGCATCGTGACAACATTCGAAACAACATAACAAGTAAAAAGAAATATTTGCAGACACTTTTTTCCATTGTTTCACCCTCCTTAATTCCTCTCAGAGGGAAGCATATGTTTGTTTCCATAGCGCTGTGGACTTCACCATTCACATAAATTTAGATTAATTTACATTAAAAGACAGTTTAAGGAAGTGCAATAATTATTTGTAGAAGTTAAGTAGTTATAGGTTGATAATGTACAGCACAAATGTGCAAAATATACATTGTACAAATTTACAGCCGTGACGTTACATGGGAGAGGGGTAGTCAAATATTCTCGTGACATGCTAGTGACACAGGGGAGGAGATGAGGGGGTATAACGAAAATGTCCATTTTACCGTGACATTCTTTTTGAATGGACCCGAGTGCCTGATAAAGTGGGACTACGCCTTTTATGCTTGGAACTAAAGGCTATGATAAAGTAATACACGAATTACATGAAATTTTAAAATTTAATTTTTTTAAATCGGATTTTTATCACAGTAATTTCTCTGCGGGAATCTCGGAACTTACTGAATGCTATTGAAATTATATCTATGCCATAATGAAAAGCGTCAAATTGAATATCAGTTGCGAGTGCGAGAGCAGGCAGCAGTCATAGTCACCGATCCCATTGTAATGTTTTAGAGAGAGAAAACTGGAAACTTGTATGAAAATAGCATTCCACGAAGATAATTACTGAAAGTTATTGGTCGTCATGTCAGACACAAAAATTAGTAAAAATGAATAAGTGTAACATAAATGAATATACTTTTAATTTTTGCTACATGGTAACCAGGTTGTTCTTAACTCTATAGGCTTATGTGGCATTTTACTAGTAATGATGGCATTGCCATATTTTGTAGTGGACGTTCCCCGCTTTTTTATAACATTTTAATGCAGCTAAAACTTTTTCATGAAATTCACATGGTTCAAAGAATCTCAAATTAGCCAATAACATTTTTATACAAATTTACATTTGCCATTTATAACAAAGCAAAAACCAGTTGCTGCAATGCAATTTTCGCTTTTACTTTTGCTATCATTGTATCAGTGTCAGCGTCATCTTGCCAATTAAATTTTACTTCATTTCCGAAATGTAAAATTGCAAATCGTCTTATATAAAAGCTTTAAAAACCTTGAATCAACATTTTATTAACTTTTAGTTGAATGAAGGTTACCTTAACGTTCCCTTATGAAAAAACTCCTTCCTCGAGCCAAGTTTCGAACGAAAAACATTAATTTGTTAAACTTTCGATTCGAACATTTTCTTGTTAGGAGAAACGAACAAGATAAACGACTTGCATTCACAAAATGCCCGCGTTGTATGCACATGTTGAGTATTTCACGGGGTGATAAATCAAAATTCCAAGCAGGCAAGTACTTGTAATGGAAATCTATCACAAGAAAATCCTCCCCACCAAAATGATCAATTGTTACAGGGATTCCCCAACATTGGGGAAAGTAGAAAGAAAGTGACACACTGTACTGCAATTCTGAAATGGTTATAATTTTGGAATTTAAACTGATCGCATGGTGACTGTGGTGCCTTAACCTTGGAGACAACTTCGAACTTATGGAATCGCTACATAGGATGATAATGACTATTAACTGCAAAACGTTTCCAAATACTACGACCATTATATGATCAAATGTGTGCATCCAAATACCCCTTCCACGGCACGGACAGACAATAACTCCAATTTGTGATTGCAATTATTATTAAAAATAATCTGTGTAAATAAATATACTGTATTGCTGTATAAATCTATAATTTTAAAAAGTAAGCAAATGTTAAAAGTATTGGGTGTGGCAGCGTTCTCCAGAGAAATGCCCGCCTACAAGCGAGGCACCGGGCACCTGGTATCGGCTGCCCACGTGCAAAACTTGGTGCCCCGCCCAGCCCTGGTGTGAGGAACGCTAAAGCCCAAAATATTTTATTGGAACATGGATCATGTAATGGATTGGAAATGTCGAAATTTGTATCCTAAAAATTTTACGTACGCGTAGAGGTATTTACCGCATTTATCGACATGTTTGTCGTCAGATTCGGCAGAAATAGCCAATCTGCTTCTGCTTACTACCAACCAACCGACTGCGTGAAAAATGCAATAAAATACAAGGCAAAATTCGCAAAATGATCATCTACTGTTCCATCCACATCCCATTCCCATTTCAGTCCAATCAAACTCAAGTGTCCCATAGCCAAATAAAAAAAGTTCTACAGCAGCACACTCTATCCTCCAAGCAGTACAAGAAATAACATTATTTCACAGAAAGAAGAAAACGATTACCTAGACAATTCCCCTTCGTTCCCTACAAAAGAATTTTAGTGTAGTAGTGGTAATGCGAGTACCGCCTCTTCTCTCACAGTAAATAAAAAACGTAGTAGTATGTGTACACACTAAAGGTAAAAAGTAACGTACACCACTTCTTGTTTTCCATCCATACTACTTTACTACACACAAATACACATACTAGACTGGCATGTGCATATAGCCAGCCAAGAATGGGATTAATTTTCTGCGACGCTACTACTACTGTCGTTGCGACCAGCGTGTGGGTGTATGCAATGATGACTCGAAAAAGTTTGGTGCTTCCCACACCAATCGCAAATTTTTTGTATTAAATTAATTTAATAGCTTTCTTAACTTGACAGGTGCGGGCCTGTATTTTCACCGATAATATTCATTTCTTCGATACTCATTAAAATATCTATAGAAATTGATCAGGAAATGAGGATTGGTGATAATACAGACCCCCTGTTTTGTACACTCTAATACTTGTCTGATTATAGTGCTTCTTTATTCTTGGGTTTTTTAAATCTACATATATATCATTTTTTTGAAATTTTGTTTTTTTGTGGGATTTATAAATTCTTTATTGAATCAACATGAAATATTTAATTTTATACATACGTACAATAAAACACAAGGAGATTTGTACACACGGGGTGTGCCAATGTAAGAAAGAGGTGTCAACCGATTTTTTTATGATTTGGTCTTGTTTAATTAGCTGGCGAACTTGTTCTCTCCAAAATTTTATACTCCAAAAATGATGGCGAACTGTTACTACTATCGTCGTTACCGTTACAAGCACAGTAATGGTTGTTGACGGAAACGAGTCTAATGTAACCGTTCAACCCTTCACTAAAGGATATTACTAATGTTTAACCAACGTAACACATGCGACGTGTACATGTGCGGAAACTTTTCTTATACATATTCGGTTTGCATTTTTGCGTTCTTCATTTTTATACTTTGGTGTGTATGGTGAATGGTGTATTATTGGGTGGTGGTATCAAAATACGTAATCAATGATTACTAATCATTGTAAAAATTAATTTAATCAAAGGTTAGGCCGTATGTACTTGCTGTGATAATACGTTTTACTCAGTAATTCATTGATCTTGTGCACAAATTCCTTGTCGAGTACGCGTTATGTAATAGAGGACTAGACGAACGAGGCGCGACGCGACATAGTGGCTGGTCCTAAGTGTTTTTTTAGCTCAGAAGTGTTTTGTTCTACCTCTTCTATACACGTAACAACTCTACCTACTCTCCTATTTAATACAGAATACTCAGAAAAGCGATGTTTTGAGATGCCGTACGATGTGATTCCGATTACCCCATACAACAACAACAGGCGTCGAAAATTCACTCCACTCTCTATTTAGCTCAGAGAGTACTTCACAAAAAATCCCATTTTTTAGTCTTCTTTCTTTCATTCTTTATGGCTGCCGACTCAAGCAAGTTCTCATCTCTCGTCATATCCATCCACATTACACATCTTTTTTTCGACGTACTCGTGTAGTTAGACGTCGTTCGTCGGTGTGCTCATCCAAAGTCTAAACGTATTCTGCACATCTCACATCTACGTAACACACAACAACACAAAGTAGTGAGTGAGTGTGCTGTATCTCTGGTGTGTGTGGAGTGGAGCAGCGGCGGATAGTAAATTATGTCCATGTTCCCTCGTTTCCTTCTTCTTCGCTCGCTACTTTTACGACAAATACGTGCTGGTGCTAATACGGCTATTCTGCTTCTGCTCTGCTGGTTAAAAGATTTTTTTAAGAAGTTCGTTCGTTTTTCTAATGAACTTGCTACATGATACATTTTGTCGTTCCCCTTGTCTATTTGCTGCTGATCGTTACATTTTTTCTTCTATTCGTCGATCAGTATTTATCATTCCATTTGTACGTTTGACTTATAATAATAGGAGTACACTGATCGTTGATATTTTCAGTGGGGAACAGTATAGCTGTAGAATTCGAAATCACACGCACACACACTCTCCTCAACCAACCGAAAAGGAAGTGGCATTTTGAATAAAGTTTAAAGTTATTTTAAAATATATTTATGTTACCTTAATTGTGGCAGGGCAGTTTGTTTATACCGCCGATTATTGGAGCATCGGATTGATGTTGTTTTACGTGGTGGTATTTGTTTTCTAGTGGCGTTTGATCAGGTGTGTGGTGAAAACAAAGCAGGCCCCTGTTGTAGGGACACTTTTGTATCTTTTTAATTATTATTTTTAGTCTTTTTTAAAAGAAAGAAGTCAAATAGTTTGTAATAAATAGTGACTTAGTAGGAACAAAATGAATTCTGCGGACTCAACGACGGTTATGCTAGTTCAGATCTTGGAGAAAACCGTTTCACCGGGTAAGTTAGGTTAAATTTTCGCGAGTCGGCTGTTTGTTGTGAGGCGTTCGCTGTTCACTAATGTTGTATCTATTTTTGTTGGAATTGCAGATCAACATGAACTCACCAGTGCCCTTCAATATTTGGAACAGGCCGCTGTTTCCAACTTTGTGAGTAATGAGCGGAAGTCGCTCAAAAAAGTTGAATCAGTAGATTTATATTGAATAATCAAACCAGATAGTAAACTTCTGCTTTTTCCTTATAGCCACAATATATCAAGAGTCTGTCAGAAATTTTGGTTCATGCCGGCCATAGTCCTGTTGCTCGAATGGCCTCTGGCCTTCAACTTAAAAATTTACTAACTTCAAAGGATCAAAATATTAAAGTCCAACATCAACAACGGTGGTTAATGCTCCCTGAGGATATAAGAATTTATGTAAAAAAGAATGTAAGTGGGAACGATTCTGAGTAACTAATTCGTTAAGTAGCTTCATTTTTAAGCTTTATGAAAGAAAAATGCTTTAGGTATATTTGTTTTACTCCTTCTATTCATCAGGTTATAGGAGCATTAGGGACCGAGACAACTAGACCAAGCTCAGCAGCTCAATGTGTAGCCTACATAGCTGTTACTGAATTACCCGGTAATCAGTGGGTCGATGTCATTCCTATATTAGTAGGCAACGTCACAGGACAACCCGGAGCACACCAATCATCGGAACTTCTAAAAGAGGCTTCGCTTGAAGCGATCGGATATATATGTGCCGATATTGTAATACAAAAAACCTTAATTACAAATAAAAAATGTCTCCAGTTTTTGAAAATATTGATGTAATGTGCATTTTAGGAGCCAGAAGTTTTGGTGGCACAAAGTAATCAAATTTTAACGGCAATTGTTCATGGAATGAAACGAGAGGAACCATCAAATCGTGTTCGTTTAGCAGCAACAAATGCTCTTCTGAACTCACTAGAGTTTACGAAATCAAATTTTGATACCGAGGTTGGCTGTTGTTAAATATTTTTCCAATGTTTCAGTAGTTTTATTATGTAATACATTTTAATGAGTTTTTATTACCATTTTAGGCCGAGAGGCATTATATAATGCAAGTGGTGTGCGAAGCTACCCAAATTCAAGACACTCAAGTTCAAGTTGCTGCACTGCAGTGTTTGGTGAAAATCATGTCTTTATATTATCAGCACATGGAATTTTACATGAATCAAGCGTTATTTGCGATTACAATGGAGTCAATGAGATCAGAGGTAGATGAAGTGGCTCTTCAGGGTATCGAATTTTGGTCAACTGTTTGTGATGAAGAGGTTGATCTTGCAATCGAAGCAAGTGAAGCCGCTGAGATGGGAAGACCGCCGCAAAGAACATCGAGGTTTTATGCCAAAGGTGCTCTTCAGTACCTTGTACCTGTAATTATACAAACATTGACAAAACAGGTAACGAAATAGCTAAACATGGCCTAACTACTACTTGCAGTATTTTAATATTGAAATTGAAACTGTATTACAATGTATTTTAATTGGCAGGAACTTCAAGATGATGACGATGATTGGAACCCATGTAAAGCTGCAGGTGTATGTTTAATGTTATTGGCCAACTGTTGTGAAGAAGATGTTATCCAATTTGTTATTCCATTTGTTCAGTCCAATATTGAACATATAAACTGGAGGTTCCGAGAGGCGGCTGTAATGGCATTTGGTTGTATTATGGAAGGTTAGTTGTATTTCACTAATAGTTAATGTTATGGGATTTGCACGCGAATTTCACTGCATGACCGTACTTTCTTTAGGTCCTGACCCGGTTACAATGAAGCCACTTGCAGAAAATGCTCTACCAACGCTGATCGCCTTAATGAAAGATGAAACTGTTGCCGTTAGGGACACTACAGCTTGGGCGTTAGGTAGAATTTGTGAGGTTGTATCTGACGCCGCTCTCAGTACTAACCATTTACCGCATTTATTGGATGCTCTGGTAGCGGCTCTTGCCGCTGAACCCAGAGTAGCTGCTAACGCCTGTTGGGCATTGAGTAGTTTAGCAGAAGCTGCGTACGAATCTGCATCGGAAGGCCGTAATGACGACAGTAAAGAACCGGAGACGTATTGTTTATCTCAATTTTTCCGACCAATCGTCGATAAGCTGCTTAACACTACAGATCGTCCTGACGGAAATCAGGTAATCATTATGGCATATGTATAACTTTTGCATTACTATTTATATGCATAAGTTTTGCAACTTGAAAATTGAAATCATGGGTTTTATATTTTAGGCAAATCTTCGCCCTACCGTTCCTTGTTGCTGGTTTACAAAATATTACGGAGCATACAGTAATTTAGTTTTGTTTTCACAAAACACTCACAAAACTTTATTATTATAACAAAATTATAATACAGCGATAGTAATACATGTTTTGAATACTTAAAACAATAGGTGTGCTCAGCCGCTGTTGGTGTCAGCGGTGATATATGCCGTGCGTTAGGATGTAAATCAGTCCCCTATTGTGATGACATAATGTCGCTGCTTCTCCACAATTTATCCGTACGTTACTTTAAAGCAGCTTATCAAATCCTTTGTATCAGATAAAATATATGATTTCTCATGTCATCAATTTCATTACAGAATGGAAATGTGCACCGTTCTGTGAAACCTCAGATTTTATCTGTACTAGGAGACGTAGCTCTAGCTATCGGAACCGAATTTAAAAAGTACCTGGAGGTCGTTTTGCAAACATTGTCACAAGCATCGCAGGCCCAAGTTGATAGGGTTAGTTTTACACTTACGTAAAAATTTTACCTTCTGACTCCAGTTTAGTAATGCTACACGTTTATATTATGTTGTAGAACGATTATGAAATGATCGACTATCTGTGCGAACTTCGAGAAGGTGTATTAGAAGCTTACACTGGAATTGTTCAGGGCCTACGTGGTGATGCCGCCGCTGCTGGATTTCCTGGTGGTCCAGTAACTAATGATTTGGCGTTGATACAGCCTCATTTACCCCACATTGTTCAATTTATTTGTCAAATATCTAAGGATCACGAAAAGTCTGATGGTAATATTGCGGCGTGCGCAGGTCTCATCGGGTAATGTCCTTTTTACACAACTCGCCAACGTAGAACTCCCCTCAAAAGTGTATTTTGTATCAATCACAATGTATATTGTTGTATTTCAGTGATCTCTTGGTTGGTTATGGAGCAGTAATTTTGCAACTAATAGATAATGAAGTTATAAATGAACTGCTAACGCAGGGCAGACGCTCCAAAACTGGAAAAACTAAAATGCTGTCCACATGGGCTACGAAAGAAGTGCGAAAATTGAAAAATCAAACTTCCGCTGCTGCAAGTTGGTAAGCTTCCCAGTACTTGACAGGCTTCTAACAAATGTACAGGGATGGGCAGATATTATCACCAGCATCATGAAAATGTTAACGTTGAATATTGCTCACAGCTTGTATAAGCTTATTTGCTGAAACTGTTCTGTAGTTAAGCGTATCTAGTCCTTCCTTTCCATTTCAGCTGAGATGGAATTCTTCAATAATTGATGAGCAGGCTTCTCACAATTAAACTGACTTTTGAACTGTGATATTTACTTTATTACGTATCGTAAGAAATACAACATGTGATTAATGCTCCACTTTACTATTTACCAGACTATTAGGGAAAATATCTTTTACTACTACTAAAATGACCTGTCAATTTCGATTGTACAATTGTGATACAAATAACGTTTTCTATTTTTCTTCTGAATGCCCGAGAGTGTGAATCTAAAAGAAAGTAACACGTAAGTGATTTGACTGAATGAATGTGAGATTGTGATGATTGATTGATTGCGTAACTTGATTGCAGATGAGATGATGTGGATGGGATCGAGAAACTGGAGTAAGGATGTTGTGGACGGTTTTGGACTGATAAGAGATTTGTTTGCGATACTGCGTGAATGCTATTTTTCTGATTGCGTATGAGTATAAAATATTATTAAGAATAAGAATAATTCTACATAGTAGTAATAATTGTGCGCTACGTCGACTTTAAACTGAATTTAATAATACTATAATAGTAATAAAATTGCCAATTCTTTTCTTTTTCAAAATGGAACTTGACTATTTCTTTACTTTCGTCTTGCTAGTCTTATTTACCATCTTTTTATTATTTCTTTTAAATCATGCTGCGTATGTAGGAGCATAGTTCTTCCTCATTACTTGTCAAACTCTTCTTGTCTTAATGTTGTCTAACAATTTCAGTTATATGTATGATTTCGTTTTGAAAGTGATGTATGGTACAAATGCGTATCTACTGTGATGAATGAATTGAACAACTAAAGTAAGTTGCAAAACAAGCGTTTTAAAGAAATAAAGCGTCGTATTGATAGAAATTTAAGGATGTTTCCAATGAATTGACTCGTGCACGANAAGCGTCGTATTGATAGAAATTTAAGGATGTTTCCAATGAATTGACTCGTGCGCGAGGGTGAGATCATTTTTGCTATTTATTATTATTATCAACAGAGCGCACATAAAATTGTCATTCGTCGAAAAATGTTAAATTCCGGACGTTGGGATTGTAATATTTATTCAATAATAAATTTCATTGCAACGTCTGTAAATAGCAAAACGCATAAACATGATGTAGCACCTAATGTAGTATAGCGTAACGCAAAATCGGGAAAATAAAACAAAGCATGAAACATGCCGCATTTTCATTTCTAACAAATCGCCAATCGTGACAACTCATGATGACAGCTTTCACATGATTTAGCTGTGTTAGGCATGTATATTTCCATTCCATAATTTGTTATCACATTGCCCCGTATGAGCGGTGCACAAATATGTAGGTAAGTATAATCTAACTAAACGCTACATACGATCAATTGATTGAATGCTGTTGATGAGAAATAAAACTTCATTTTGCTTACTCAAACTCACAGCAATGCAAGACAATTTTGTATATTATAGAATGACTTTAAAAACGCGCTTGTGTAAGTAATATATGGGAATAATACCTAAGTAATATTAAACAAATGCAAATAGCTGTACATAGTACAGACAATGCATTTATTAATGCATAAACCACTTTACGATGTCTGTTTGTCCGTCCATTGCCGCTATTTTAAAGACAGATGAATTTTGGAATTATAGTTAGTATAGTAGCACCTCCATTTAACTATTTTTGATGAGCTAATGATGTCTTCAAATCCCCGCTATTCAAATTGTAGGGTTAAGTGTTAAAATCGTGCATACAACTCATTTTACTATTGATGTAGTACATGGCTGACTCTTCAAATCCAATGTACCTGTTTTGATAGTATTGGGTAAATAGATGTCAATATATTTTTGTAGTTTGACACAGGGTAGCTTGAATTAAATTTTTATTTTGAGGTTGTTTTTACCCCATATCTGCAATGAGCTCATTAGGATAACCCACTACAGCTAACGATAGGGGAGGCTAAGAGCGTACAGCTTATCGAAATCGGCTCAAACCTGGTGTATGAATAAATAAACTTGAACAATGGTTGTAGCCTACAACCATTGTTAAAGTTTACAACTCGGTGAAGTTAGACCCGGGCTGGTTTGCTTACCAGTGACCCATAGAAAGGGTCATTCATCGTCGCAGGTTACAGCATACCTCTGGATTTGGATCGTTATTTGTTATAGTTGTTATATACAAAATGTTATTATAACATTAAGGCGCATGATTGTGGCGCCCCCTTGTAACCGCTTCGCCACTTGCTTATATACGAACTTGATAATTAATTAGTGTCCTTTTGCTATTATCATTTACTATCCACAGCATCAACTTTACTTAATGTATAGGCTAAAGACATTTTACTCGTGTTCCCTATTGTTTTGCTACAGAGCGCCAGACGTCAGCCAACACTTTCATACTTTCATTTATATGCTGCGTGTTAATAATATAATTGCAACGATATACAGTGTTTGTTGGCCAAAGGTGCAAGTGTATGTAAAGGTAAAATGCAAATACATGCGTACTGATTCATAGACATCCTCATTCGTACGAATAGTAAGCCTCAATAACAGCTCAACAATCGAGCAATGCGTGATGATGATGATAATATTCAGTAGCGAAGCTACCTTCCGAGGACGTCGCTTCCATCTGTCGAACCGGCCATCCTGACGATGGCAATCGGTAATAGTGAATAGGGTATGTTGATTGATATGTTATCAGTCTGGGATGAATAAGATATTCCAGTTTGGAATAATTGTAAAAACAGTTCTTAGCTGTAATTATCGTACTACCGACCGTATTAGGCCACGCAACTCAAGTATCAGGGCATGATGACACCAAACAAAGTTTGGAAAATATTTTTTGTTTTTAGCAGAATTCAAGAGAAATGTTCATTGTTGACCGTTGCATTTTTTTAAACTATTATTTTTGATTATAAGGAATGTTTTTCTGGTATCATGTCACCTAGTTGTTTTTACCTAAGAAGAAATAACAAGTGTATGTGTGTAACAAATAGAAATGTAGGGGTATGCATTCGTGTAACAATGTGGTACGGGTGAGATTACGACTGTGGCTACTTCATACTTATTGTCAACAAAGGCTTGCTCATTGTTTTGTACAAACTTGCTTGCACGACCCTACAACAAAACAATACTAATAGGAGAGGACTTAGGACTTATTTACTGAAGGGATAAGTTTGCAGGTGCCTGAAAAAAAAGTATTTTTCCTATTGTTCACGCTACGAGTTTTGCGTCTACTACTAACATTCGTCAGCAATTGTGCTCATGTGCTCTTAAAACTTTATTCGTTGTAAATTGATCAATAAGTCGCAGTAAAGAAGCATGGCAGCTATCAGATAAAAAACGCCAGAATTGACTGAAATGAGTGATTTGCATTGTGCATGGCCCCTTTAAGTAAATCCATCATGATGGGATGACTAATAATGCAAATTATTCCTGTAGTTTGTATAAAATAAATTATCTTGCATGCATACTAGTTACAGTCAATACAGTCAACACCTCCCTTAACCAGTCAATCCATATTATACAGGCAAGGTAAAAATTTTCAGTTTTCATCAGTTCTTGATGCGATGAATTTTTTTTTTTTGCTCGGCTCTACACAAGACGTTTTATACTTTGCACAACAGTCTACAGGAAGAATGTTATACCTACGCATGCTCCGCTGATATACCTTTCTAGTGCGAGATTCCCTTCATTGTTAGTAAATGTACGTGCAGTTTGAAATAGTGATTGGCGCAGGGAATGCATTTTGTATGCAAGCAAGTGGACGATGTATTATATTATATGCATATATGCAAGTTGTTTATTATATTGAGTCTAGTCAAGTTTGAAGTCTGTGGATATGAACAATTTACCTGTGCATGGCACATATAACCAACAATGTGCTATTATGAAGAGTATGTAAGCATGAATTTGAAAAATATAATGACTTCGTAGATTGTAGGTAGGTACAACGCAACGTAGTACACCAGCAGACACACAGGCCTTTTTCTTGAAGTTCTATGATGATCCATGCCTGTTGAAGTCACTCTTACTTACTTACTACCAAGAAGAAATGATTGTTGAGCACTACATAATTCTGTCTAGGCAATAGGGATTGGGACTTTCTGTTTTTGTTATTGTTGCTTGTACTTTTCGTTGCAGTTGGGTTGGATTGTTAGTTAGTTATGCGCTTTGCAGGTAGTTGCAAGGAGGCAGGTACGTGCGTAGTACGTACGAAACACACACATAATAATAACGTACTTTCAACAATCACATTCAGCAGACAAGGAGCAAGGAGATATACGGAGTACATTCAGAAATTGGTAAATGAACAGAAATTCCTGTGGAATTTCTTTCTTGCCCGTCATCCCTCTTGTCATACATAATATATTATAATTTTGTCACTTTACATGGAACGAGAAGAAGCCCAAAGCTTCGTCTTCTGGTTGGTGTTCCTGCCCCACGGGATTTACAATATTAATCATCCAAGAAGGTCCCATTATCGTGGCTGTGTTATAACTGGTGCATTATGTAGGTGCTAAAAGATAAGGTTTTTATAATATGTACCTATATGCATGTACGTTTTCCTGTGTAGTCGTGAATCGTGATAGAACGTACGTACGGAGATTCTGAAAATAGATTTTAAAGATATGTAAACTGCACAAGTTATTATACTTGTTCTCGCGACTGCGCAACATCATACGGCGATTTCCTCAGCAAACAGTCAACTGTGATTTACAAGAAACGTCGGCATCCCTGCGTTTTATAAAGTGCGTGTCTGTGTGTTCATTGGGTTTGTTCAGGTATGCACCGTGCTGGAGAAATCACAAAGCTTTTCTTTTGTGACGACGACTGCGTACATTAGGAAGGAGAGCATACATGACAAGGAAGAATTCATAAATTTTTGGTGCTTTCGGTGATGTGCTAAAAGTGAATTCAATTATTCACTTCTCGAGTCTACATAGTTTACATTTTACATGCATGCGTGCATCATCGACGAGCTCGCTGTATTTGCGTTGGTTTATTTTTTTTTAAGATATAGATTATTTTTGTGTTTGTAAGACGAAATGCCTCTAATTTTAAAAAACGGAAGAAATTTGTGAGCTTGTGAAATTTATATGGCCGTTGAAGCAGCTGCGGTCATTTGTGGATTGAGCGGAAAATTAGGTTAGGAAAACGAAAGGTGCTGAGTGTGCTATGAATTTTGTTGCTATATTACACAACAGTCATTTACCCTGTTCTGCGTTCTTCCTTTCGTTTTCTGCAACTGCATACCAGCAGCGCAAGACAAATGTGGAAAGTCGGGTAACCAAACTTACCTGACAGGATTTTTGTAAGTGGTTCTTTTCTGCTACTATTATTACAATAAATCAAGCTAAAAAAGTACGCATCTATTTTACTCGTGACTCCATTTCTAACTCGTTGTACAAAATCATGATTTTCTTCAGTGCGTGAGAAGACGTTATGCACATTGTACACATGCTTTTAAATTGTAATTTGCGTGACCATTTCCGCGTGCTAGTGACAGCATGCCAATTTAATTTCTAAAAAATTTAACCTTTGACCACAAATATCCGCATGTTGTATCTCTGCATCCTTTTATCTTAAATTCATGATTATAAAAATGCTATCTCATCCAGCTCAGCTCTATGTAGCTTTTCCTTTTGAATCGAATGACACAAAGTCATTTTCAACGTATTTGCATTAATTTTTTATTATACTATTATCCGCTATTTTTTATTAGAGAGAAGCAATATGTCCTGCAATCAACGACCCAAGAATAATATAATTTCATAATAGCACCTTGATTTATTTACTTGAAGCGGTAGTGCATGTACGTATACATATTAACTATTAACGATTTAATAACATTGTCTCTGGTGGCATGGATGGGTACGGTCATTTCAAATAACAATGACGTTTGCAACGCAGAGATGTAATACGCAAAAATAGGATTGAAATATCGTCACATAAATGTAGGTATTTTTTAAATAGCGAAACACAGATTTTTACACAATAGTTCATAAAAATTATGGCAAATAAAAGTTTCATTTCCGTTTTCATTACGAAGTTTTGCATGCATATTATAGCCACACAGCCACACACGGTAGTGTTCTAAAAAATTACATATTACAGTCTTATCTAAAAGGTGGCCTTTAAATTGAGTGTGATGAATCGATTTAAAATGCATTTTTACCATATCCTTTGTTACTTGTAGACATGTGTTTAAAAGTCTTTCTTTCTGACAAGTAGTGGTTGTTTCACCATTGAAATTCTACGGGTTCATCAAATACAAGAAAAATTACAGACAATTCGTTGTACATACGCTGTACTAACATTTCATTGTTTCCTACGGTGTACGCATTGCGAATTGCCACACTGTGTTGGATTGGATTAGTGGTAAACCGTTAAAAATTAGCACCATTCATTTTATTGTGTTCTAGACTGCTGCTTACCTGTACACACAGAAAATAAAAGTGTAATACATAATATCCTTTGGTGATGTGATGACAGCTTTTCACAACATTGTAGCAATAATTACTGTAAGTGCCATTGGCTTCACATAAAAAGTATATTACAACAAGGCATCCACTTTTATTACGTTCATGCGCATACAGACCCCTGTGCTAGGATGAATAATCACAACTTGAAAATTATTTCCGATTCCGTCTTCTGTCTATCATTTTTAAGAGAGACTCCTTTTGTTGTTTGACGAACAAAATGTTGTCTTCAAAGACTTTCTCCGTTGGATCTGTTAGTGTACGAAGTGTTAATACGTTTTAGTAGTTTTAGAATGCGTTCATGCGTCCGTTTGTGGAACATAACATAATATATAGAAATAGCTCTTCATAAAAGGAAAGTGTAAATATGCGGGGATAAACGTCAATGGGTGATGACGCCGATGATGCGGTGGCTTTCATAATCATGAAAATTGGAGCTATGAAAAGGAAAATTAACATCTTCATTTTACGTTTTATAATACTTTAATAAGATGCGTTTTGATAGGCACGTAAAGCATATTATAAATTCGTTTTGTTAGTTGAGTAATAAACAAATTTGTTTTAAACCTGAAGAAAGATAAAAAGTTGACGTGAGTCCTATTGGAAATGTAGGTACACATATACGAATAGATAGAGTAATGTATGCGTATGAGCAAGTTAACTTACCTATGTAATGTGCAAGGTGACTTGAAAAATTGCTTACCTTGCGCACACGAAATTTTAGTTCGATTGGATGTTGGATCTGATTTTACGACGGGATATTAATGCTTCAGTTTTGTTGAGGACATAGAAAGTTCCAAAGATACTCTGATCCAAGGTCGTATCAATAATTGTTTTGTGAAGACAGCGGAGCAGACGACCTTGCTTGTATATTATTTGCTAGCCGATGTCACCTTTAAACTAGCAGGCGGAATAGGATTTCTCTCTACTGTAACATATATAGCTAGTGAATATTCATCAGGTTTATTTTTAAAGTGGGCTCAAGAACGCAGTTCCTTTATAAAATGTAATCCTTGCATCCTTGTACCTGTTCTAACTCTACACACCTTAACCCGTTCAGTCCTTTCCCGACCGACACTTCCTATTATTAGTGTTGGGAGATGATGCGAAACATGGATGATGCATTGTGCTGTAATAGATGCACATTGACAGAAGGCCACAATAGAGAATGGATGTATGTAACAAAAACGTATTCTCAATGACAGAAACAATGCCAATGAAAGGTTGATTTAAAGGAAAGCTTTTGAAAACGAATTGGATCGCCCACAATGTGGAAAAGTTGAAGGTAATAGCTCGCAAGTCAGAACTACAAAGTTCCCAACTGTTATAATAACCAATGAATTTATCCGGTTATAGATAAGTATTATTAATTAATTACCAGTGAACACATTTTTTGCCGTGTCCTATCACCTAAGTTTGAGTCTACATGCCAAACACGAATATTTCTGAAACAATGACACGTTAGAAAACTGAACACTATGACCGTTATCAGTCAAATTTTATTGCATTACACAGGTTACGAAACATTGTGAAAAATCGGAATAGAGTACAAGCCGACATATTAAAATTTTAACAATGGAGATAATGAAATAGCTTAAAACTTAAGAGTTTACAAGGTTCTACAGCTTTGCGCTGTTAATGCAGGCTTTATCATCATTTATCATTTCTGCTTGATGTTATGCTAAGCTTTATATGCCAGCAAACCGTGATAAAGCCAGTATTAATATTATTCTGTGGCAAACACTCTTCCCATGTAGCCTACAAATATAGACGTGAACAGTGTTGCTTAATTGTTTTCCCTTTCTTTCAGGTTCTCAGAAGTCAGACAGAAGTAGTTTACCATATCTAGTTTACTGTGACTTTATATAGAACCAGAACCTGCAGTGCACTAGGTATATAGGAAAACCATTCTTACCTTGCCAAAGCCAGGCGGCAAGCCCCATTATATTAATGCTGTTGGCTGCTGATAAAATACACGTCTGACTTAACAGCTTTCATTTCAGCATTGTACATTTTCAGTGCGGAGTGGAGTATAAATAGATTGTACCAGAGAGTCTTACAGTACTGGCAACTGATGTGAATTGCGCTGAACTGCCTATATAGTGTCATGTCATCTCTCATAAGTCTTCATCATTAATCCACAATTAACTATTGTACCGCCTGCTGTTTGAAATCGGCATATGGGGGCAAATTAAATTATTCAGTTTTGCTATATGATCCATAAATTACACGGCATATGGCAAAATGGGCACTATTATATTATTATGACTAGGTAAGTGTAATGGTAGGTATATGGTTTTCTGTCCTGTACTCTGCACAAATCTTGACAGTACTGTAAAATATGATATTGCAAGACAAGGATACTTTTTTTTATAGCAAAACAGGGCAAAATAGTCAGTCAAGAATGAGTTTTACTTATCGTCTTTTGTTTTGATTGCCTCACCTTCCCCCTTTTCATATCGCATTTTATGTCCACCATTATCTCGTTTTTCAGAATTGTATTGTATTATTCAGAAGAGAGCATAGAGGCATTTTATTCCAAGATATACTACACTAGAAATCAGAAGGGCCTATAATGACAATGCAGTATGTAGCACCGTCATCCATCAGCCAGTAAAAAATCAAACACAAACGTCTAACTTGACAAGTTATGTAGGTCTTGATTTAAAGATGCATAATTGAATACACATAATCTTTACCTACTATCAATGCACAATTATAATGTACATATATTGTCTGTGCACACGTATATGCAAGATACTCATGCGCAATCAACACAAATTATGAATGAATGACTGATTGAATACAAATGTGTGGGAAAATTATTTCATTCATGCTAAAACCATAATATGACAGTTATTATTATTTTTAACATAAGCACATGCACATATTATATTCATGCTCACTCATCCTTATCTCTCCAAATCATCATCATAATCCCATATTATTACTTCAGTGTCATAATTTTGAATATTCATTGTGTTCTCTTTAAAAGCTCAATATGAGTAATTAGTATGCAAAATTTGATGATATTATTGACTTCAATTTTAAGATTTTCACTGAGAAGAAGCTAAAAAGGGATAAATTCCATATTCCCTTATAATTATATATATACCTTATTTATATCATCGCGTGCTTGCCAGATAAAAATGTGAACAAAAGGTATATTATTTTATCATTTGTTGTCACTGTCATATGTCATCGAAGACGTTGACATTTACGAGATTAGTTCGTTATGCGAGCCTAATCATTAGCTTTGGGGCGGGGCCAAGCAAATTAATATAATCCATTGGAATTTTATGTGATGCAGTGTAACTCGTACTGGACACATTATATCAAGTTGTATATGCATGAGGTGGTGTACAACATATACTTGTCTATTTGAACTATCATGTTGAATTTAAAAAATACTATAGGAAAAAAAATACTCTCGGGTCATATTAGCAACGATCTGACGTTCCATGCCCCCAAATGAATGAATGCTACCTCACAAAGTAACGTTAATTGCTAAAATTGTTGTTTGTTCTTGGCACAAAACAAAAATTCCGTGATAAACATTTTTACGTTTATTCAGTTGAATCATTAGTCTGCGTAATGTAATGCATTGCATTTGATTAATATATTATTTATGATACGATTTACAAACGATATGCATGTGTAATTTTCGAGTGAAATGATCCGTGAGCACTAAACTGCTCACTCACTCACTCACTACTTTGCAACTGGCAACTTGTATACAAATACCTATAATGGTTCCTTGATGACTACGACTACGATGACTAATTTTTTTTTCAAATACGACCACTGGCAAGGGTAGGAGTAACAACATAAAAAAATGTTTATCCTTCGAGAATTCCGCCTTTGGGAGTAGCAGGATTTGATCTCTGATCTGTAAAGCCCATAGGTAATAGGTACGCATCCTTTTAAAAAATTGAATATGATTTCGTTTTTTATGCCGTTCTGCATTGCAAACCCACATCATAACTATAACTTCCTCAAATGAATGTTGTTCAAAGATTGATACACTGACTATTGTGACTATAGGTGTTTTTGTTAACATTCAATTATAACCATCAACCCCTTTTGTGTCACACCTTTAATGATTTTCGTATTGCAACATTTACCGTTTGCCTTAAATAGATTGATGTTTGGCGTCCCAATCGATTGCTGTTTTACGGTCGCATCGTGTGGTTGGTGGTGGTGATAACGGTATTTCGTTAACTGCCCGCAGTCAAACTAATAAAAACCATTTCTACTTTTGTACATTGGACTATTTTAAACTGTATCACACTGCCATTGGACGATAAGAAAATCCGCTCATGCATGCTTGTGTGTGTGTATGGTATATATGCTCTTCACAGGCGGAGTACAAAGTAGAAAGGAAAACACGGCGATAATAAGAAATTAAATATAATTTATCATCACACAGACTATTCTGCGCTATAAGAACGCAAAATTGAAAAGGGAGAGTGGACTCTATTCTTTATTAGTAAAACAAAGCTTCTATAAATTCTACTTGAATGACTTTTCATTCATAGGTATATCGAATAGGTACATATATGCATACGCGTCTATTTTTATTAATGTGGACTGTGTGTGGAGTGAAGTGTAGATAGATATGATGATAGATAGGTTGATTCAAATAAACTGTATGCAGCTTGCAGGGCAGGTGTGCGTACCCTTAAACTATTTACGTTAAAATATTTAAGATTTTAATTGAATGCATGTATGTTGAGTGAGTTAGCGCAGAAAAAATGGCGTTTTTATATGCCTCTACCTATTCACTACACTACAAACATGGCATTGACTATACCTGCCACAGGCTCGGCGAGGATAGAAGGGATTCGACTCTCAGGTAAATTATCAATGACCAACAATAATAATTGCGGGGGGTGCCTTGCTTCTAATAACCACACAGGGCAGAATACAAAAATAATGCAACAACGAGCACAAACACGTATAAGACAGAGGGGAACGTAATTTTTCTCGCATTATGATATCCACGCTATAAAGGAATGTCATAGTCATGTTATTCATGTAATGCGTAACAGTTCACGTGAAATGATGGGATAAAAGATGAACAACAGCACACAATCAAGTGATGGATTTATCACAGCTACCACTTCTATTTTTTGCCCACGTCTTGGTAGGCATCATGTATGATATTACCAAAGAATTGTTTCAACCCTGTCTGCAGACGGAAAATTTCAACGTAGACCGTAGACCATCGACGTATGCTGTAAATGTGAAATAGTTCATTTACTATAACTAGAACAAACCTGCGCAGATTTAAATTTGCTTGACGTCAACTAACCATACTTAAAGTGTAGTAACACACAAAAAAAACGAACGACAAGGACCTTATGGCGTAAAACGCTCATGTGAGGCAGATAGCAGGAGAGTAAAAACGTATTTGTTTAGCCGTTGCGTTCGTTCTTGTAAAGGTTGTCTTGTATAAATGTGCGTGGTATGCGTATGCGAACATCTAGGTAAGTATACGTATAGAAAAAAAAGTCCTTTCACTTTTATTGTTATTCTGCGCTCTTGTGACTTGTGCTTGACGATTTTTTCTCAGCATGAAGATTTAAAGTATAAAATGTATGTGGAACGAAATTCAAATGATATATATCTGTATATATGTACTTTTGCTGGCTCATAGTAAGCAAGTCCTTATAAAAACAAAATCATGTTATATCATTACTTACAGCTTATAGGTAAGAAAACTAAGTATCTTAATCTCTAGAGTGGCTGCAACAGCAACCCTCTCAGGTTTTCACACATCATATAGTTTACCTTGCTGGTGTACTACAAAACAACAATCGTGTAATGGTATTGTACCTATAAAATATGGCGATTGGTTGTGATTGTGATTATGATGATGATGATGATGATGACATAACAATGTAGTCTGCGAGCGAGCCTTTTTGGTGTGCACTATAAGCATAACAAGTAGAACAGGTTTTTGGTGAATAGATTGATTGTACGACCGCGACCATTTTATGTAATAAAGTCCTCTTATTAATGTATTTTTTTCTGCAGCATTCCTCAGCAGTAGGGATAATAACCATACAGAACATGAAATTGGCATTGCCGAATATTAAGGTTTTATTCTCGAGACAACGTCATTTTAAAACTTTCAATGTAAATACCCTGTTTTCGTGCATTTTTGTCGTCGGCTGTGGCGTGGCACTTTGCCGACTGCGAAATAAAAGTGGAATTGTCTCCCGTAGCCCCTATACCGTAAAAATGACAACATTTGAAACTGGAGACAGCGAGTTTTGATAAGATACACGCCCGTATAATTATAATTTAGCCTTGAGTTCTTTGTATGTGCTTAATGTTGGGCTTAATTTAGCTTGAAAGTTGGCAATACTTTCCCTTACGGTATGTTATACGTGCATAAGGGATGAAATAAATTAGAGAAAAATGACAGATCAATAAATTGGCTGAATAAGTCGAACGTGTCCGTATTCCAGGAAAAACTTTGTTTAGACAAATGCAAATTTATTCCTGTAATCTTATAGACACAAGGGCAACAGAAGAAACTGCACTACTACAAGTACGAAATCGTTGTAAATGCTGCAGTCACCAGTCAACGTTATTTTTTTCATTCATTTTGTAAGCCCTTAGCATAGGTATGTAGTATAGGTAGTATTTTCCAATACTATTTGCCATTACCACCTACTACCGCTGAGTTACACTGCACTCTCCACCAAAAGTATTGTAAAACGACCGTGCAGTTTGACATCATCATCAAGTTCGTTCGTGTCTGTCGTAATTTCAAGAGTTTCTTGGCATCTTTTTTGCATGTTGCAGCAGACAATGTTGTCGATTCAGCACGCACAACAAAGCAAATCATTTTCACTTTGTTCTTCTCGAATTGTTGTTCGTGAGTGTGTCAAAAGGGAGAATCTACCCACTACTACTAAACGCGTAACATAAATGGCGACCAACAACAACAAGAAAAGATTGACTGAACCACATTTAGCAGCAGCAGCAGTAGTACTCCCCCTCTTTTATCCATCTGCATTATTTAGCATTTACCAGCCTGTCAGAGACATTGTGCATTGTATCGTTGTCAAATTTTTAAGTTTAATGTTGCATAGAAAGTTTATCGGTAGTGAGTTTAGAATTTCAGTATAAATGAAGCAAAATTTCAACAATGAATGCACGCGTTGGCTTCATACTCACTTCTTCTGCTGACTCTATGACTATATATTCCCAATTTGTTATGCGTGAATGGCATTGGAGTGGCTGCCTGTAGGCAAGTGTAACAGCGACAACGCAGTCATCATAGGGGATGATGATATGATAATATACATACGTGCTTATCGCAATTAAATAATTTTTATATATTGTATTTTTAAAAGAGCAGTCTGCAACGGTAACTTCAGTTTCTTTTTTATCAAGATTACCAATTATTTATACATAAACGATGGTCAGTGTTCGTGCTTCTTACACCGTTTATAAGTGTTTGTTGTTGTACTTAATTTTGCTGCAAGCATGACAGTAACATAAACGTAATAATCATTATCATTAATTTACAAGAGGTTTTATGCATATAGAAAGTGACTTCGACCAAATTACCGGCTTGTAACGGATGAGATGACTGAGTGGAGTGATTATGATCAACCAGAAGAAAAAAACAACCGAGAATGTTCTCTTTAACTTCACCTTCATAATACCATTAGATTATCCATGTATATCTGTTTTCATTTCAATTTATAGCTACAATTTACAATCATTATGATCATTGATTCTTTGTTGCATTTTTTACTGCATTTTTAACTACCTACTCTATGCTAAGTTGAAGTAGAGTTATTTGAATACCTGCAATTTGCTGTGTCAAGCAAAACAAGGCGACGGCATTGAGACTAACTGAGCATTGTAATTAGTACTCGGCTGCTTCATAATGAAATAATGATGCTACCATAAAATTGACGAGGGGTATTTTGACCCATTATTTTGTATATATTATTCTGATCTTCTTCATTTGAGTCAGAGACGGAAAAAAATGATGACGTGATTTTCGTTCGAGTCAAAGGACAGGCACCAGGCACCGTCTGGTAATATGTAAAACTTCTTTTGTGACCACTTAATGTTGTTGATTTGGTGGTACGATAATAAATGCAAAAAAATCCTGTAAGGTGCAATAAGTACTTTGTGTCATTTTTTACCTTTAGCAACGTGTATCGCAAAATGCCATCTTACTGTCATCTCTCCATTTTTTGTACATACATAAGGTGACGTGTGAGTTGTGTTACGTTTATGTGCATTACACTGATTGCAACAAGTCCATTCACTTTTACAATGTGTTGTATTGTATTTTGTATTGCACTTCCAATTTTCAACCTGAAGCCAAGCCTGTCATCCATGTTTTCTTTAATTAGTTGATTCCCTTTTTCTTTACTGTTCCATTTAGCAAGGAAAGGAACACCTATTGGGACAGCATAAATTTTGCCTTGAGAGTTGTCAAATCGTTCCTTCGACAAGATGCGGAATCGTGAGAGTGATTAGTCAGCAGAGAATTGCACTTGCACTAATTATATATAAAAAAACAGTCGATCGATACATGACCTTATCCCAGGTCTGTACAACTGTTTTATAGCTATCATTATGAAAACAGATGTAGTGTTGTACCATTCAGTGCGATGCTGTAACAGCATTAGCGATTCAGCTAGGTACTACTAATGTAAAAGTAAAAATGAGTACAAGTCATGCACTTTATTTTTATTCCTTTTCGTGAAAAACACGTTACGTTATTCTAAATTTGTGCGGATGCTTCATCTGCTATCTGATGCGGAAATCCTTTTTCTTTCCCTTTCCTTGCGTAGTTTTGGTAGCACCAAAAAATGCAATCTTATGGGAAAATCGTTGAAAAAAGTGACGCTTGATTTGTATTTTAAAAGTATTTGAAGTACCACACAAAATTCTGGAATTGAATACTAGTTTAGCAATAATTACACCAAAGCACCACAATGGTACCTCTTTCATTTTTGCCTTGCTGTCAGTGCCTGCCTAGTCACACCGAAATTACAGCAGGCGTTAAAAAGCGATCTCATCCCAAATTGTATTCTCTAGTTAGTCAGGCGGGAAAAAATAAATGAAAAATTTTGAGGTGGGAAGAAACACTAAAAGTGATTAATCATCCATCACCACATAATATTTTAACGTCGTTGACCCCGCATTTAACCGCGACGGAATTTGAAATGCATTTGTGTCCATTCCATCATAGTACATCGTTACAACGCAAAAAATGGTGCTTACATGGGAATCGGGGATTTCTTGTAGTTCCATTATGCGACTCGCATTTTTGGGTGTAACGTTTACGCTGGCCAAATTCTTTTTCCTATTTAATCCATATGCAATAAAAGTCTTATATGCCAGCCTTATATAGAAACGACAAAGAAAAACTAGTAACAAGCTAGTTTTCCTCCTTTTTTGTGTCTTGGTGGATCCATTTCTTTAAAAAAAATAGTTCACTTTATACTTGTCTCTCTGTCGTCACCACAAAGTAGTTCCGAGTAAAATTTGGATCCCAAACTTAAGAAAAAAAATATACAATACGAAGAATATAATGTACGTAGGTTTCGCTTGAGAGTGCAAAGAAAATCCGTATTGAGATTAATTCGAGTGTCCTTTTAAAATTATTTTCCATGCCCCTGGTGTACGTATACGTTTGTAATAATTGTAGTATAAGTTATATGCTTACTTACCACAAAGAATTAAATGTTCCTACAGCTTATCTAAATGTACATACATATTTTCCTTATTACGAGGTGTTTCTCACATTGACCGATCATCATATACATACATTATTTGGTTCCTTATTCAAGCAAAAAGTTTAGAATAGAAATGAACCTCCCCTGCCGTCATCGTCAAAGAATTTTTTTTCTGTAAAAAAAACGTTGAAGGCCACTTCATTTGTCAAGCTTTAGGAGCATTTATATTAGATATACTTATATGTATCAGTAGAGTCATAATGGGATATAGTCATATGCACAATAGTACTACTACCACTGCGATGCGATATAAAATACGCATTATTAAAAAGATTAACACGTGATACAATATCACTGATATATATTCAACAATTTGTAGCGCCGTGTATTCCGTCCCCTCCCTTGATTCTTTCCTTAATCGTTCATTCGTCCCTTCTGATATGCTGATGCAAAGACATGACAAAGGAAGAACAAGAGCAAACAGATTTGGCGCAGAGCTACCACTACTACTACTGCTACCATCAAATGGTGTTCGTTTTTGATGTGTGCGTCGCGTTGTCGACGTCGTCGTATCTTGAAGCGATGCTGGTTCAGAAATTGAAGGCTATTTTGTGTAACAATGGCATTAATTTAACTATCAAGGAATTTGTTCACTGTGCACACACACCGCAAATGCAAATTTAGCCCATGTCATGCCTACCTATAGATAACTAACATGAATATACATTCAATTTAATTTTTTTATTGCATTAAGAGAGGTATGTGTGTGCAGGTAGGTATACGAAATCCAAAAATCCATGGTCTCCTTAAAAGTATCCGCGTTATGCTTTTATTCTGTACGAAAATGGACTAATTTTTACCTGGCTTCTGTTGCTGCATATGCATGCACTGTGCATACTGCGTTAACTTTTTGTAGTTACAGTAATACTCCAAAATATACGTTGTTAATTTGGACAGCATGCTAACTGCATTCTTTTATTTTGAAAGGAGACGGAACTCCAGTCGTCAAAAGACAAAGGTGCTTTGTTATATCAGCGTTTAAGTTGAATGGATATGAATGTGTAGTATTATAGTACAGAGATACAGACTCTACAAGACTCCTGGCACATTATAGGCATTCAGACGATGAGATATTTTAAGGCACTGCATCATCCTGACTGAACAATCCGTTTGTGTAATTCGCTTAGGCGTGGTCAGTTTGTCACTGGTTATCATACTACTTATCTCTCTACACTACCAGCAATATGCATGTACCCGTACCCTCCATTCGTCCATAACTTTGAGCATGAACATAAATGAGCGTTTCTTTGGGCGACATCTGGCTCTTCCCAGGCCACAAGAATAGGAGTCCCACATTATCTTTCGTATATAATAGCTATTGATGATGATTAGCTGATCTTTCATCTCAATTCATATGATATCTTCAGGAATTTGCTTTTTTTCGGCGTGGTTTTAGGTTCTGGCTGCTGCGTGGGGTAGTAATTCATGTGCGTGTTTGTAGATACAGTGGACAGACAATAGTAAAGATTCCAAATCAGACCACATCTACAAGGGCCATTTATCAAACTGGACTTGCCAAATGATTTTTGTATCTTACATCTTAAAAGCATTTCACTTTCAGTTGAGATAGCGAGGTAACGGCAAATTAGCGTAGTATCGTCTAGTATCTCAGCCATTCTTGGCTTTTAGCATGGGCTACTTCTACTACTGTAGTTGTCGCCCTCCCCGTTTCTTCCTGTGAATTAGAATGTAAGTTAATTAAAGTACTATTTAATTTAAAGTTTCAAGTACTCATTTAAGCCTGTCTTTAA
Organism: Callyntrura sp. NNG-2020; assembly: GCA_027744055.1. Taxonomy (NCBI): domain Eukaryota; kingdom Metazoa; phylum Arthropoda; class Collembola; order Entomobryomorpha; family Paronellidae; genus Callyntrura; species Callyntrura sp. NNG-2020. Next base: position 5,286 of record JAHZNE010001418.1, on the reverse strand, counting down.
AGCTTTTAAGACTAATTCCTTAAATCAATACCTTAACAAGCATAATCCACATTGGTTATGACGGTTAGTACCGTTGTAATGGCGGTCAGATGGAAAGATACAAGTTCACTGCTAATGCAGTCGCCACTCAAAGCATTGTTTTCTTGCTTCAGTTAGTTTCAATTTCAAGTTGTACATTTGAAACGCTCATGGTGGTCAGTGTTAAAAATTAAACGACGTGTCTCTAATTTACATTGTGCTGGTGCTGTGTGCTCTGTTGAAGCACAAGAAATCGCCTGCCAGAACTAGAGCACCTTGAAATATATTTTTATGATCATTTTAAATCGTCAAAGTTGGCAGAAGTGTGAAGTGTGGCCAAAGTTTATTTCGCATATCACAGGTGCATGGCGCATATAATGCGCATTTTATTCCGTCGGCTCGGCTGTTGTATTTATCGTAGTGCTTGTGCTCGTGCATAATCGTTCAGTTGGGCTGTAAAATTGTGAAAACGTTTATGCTTCTTGTAATGTCAGTAATGCACATTCCCTTTCTGAAGTACCTGAATTGCATGTCGAAGTAGTCCTTCATTTAGTGAATTTTAGTGTTTTACTTTCAAAAATGGCCATAGTCTATGATAATTTTGACTTTATAGATTCACGTGTAACGTAATGGAATTATACCAGATTAATACATATCGCACGATAAAATCTATTTTGATAATTCCATCACGTAAACATACCGCAATAGTCTTTTATACACTCTAATGTAAATGATTTAGCCCTTAATCTTGTCCAATGAGATCTTATCTTGGCCCTATTGAACAATATATCTACTCCTATCGACTAGATCGAGTATCGAGTTTTTTAAAGGCCCCATTGCATAATTGCATTAAAAACGGATTTTAATATAGCGCGGTAGGCACTGGTACAAACAAATACAACGCATAAGCTACAAAAACAAGCCATTTGTAAATATGTTTTACACAAGTTAAAAAATATGAAGTAGATCCGTACGTTTCCCCTTTCTAATAAATGCGACTTGAACGATTTAAAACAAATACTACCTGAATTGTGAAAGCCAGAAACGCTGCTATGATTAGAGCAATTAACTCTGTTAACAATCAATTCCTTACAACACTTACGTTTTCATTGTTGCATAAAATAAATATATTGCTTCCGTAATTGCAGTTTTTGTATTACAAGTAGGTAATTTGCATTTTTTTAATTTCCAGTTTACCTCCAGTTTAAATTGGGAAGTTACTCTTGTTAGAACATTAAACAAGAGCGTCGAAAGATGGTCTTCTAACATGGGATTTACGATGGAACCGCGTCATCGAGGCGGCATTGTCCATTTTTTACTGATTACATAACTTCTATTCTTTTCAAGGTAAGCCTACATAATATATTTAAATGCGCAAGCGAACAATGACACTTGCGCATTCTTCTGTAATTATCTTAATAACTGTACATAAGCAGTGAAGACGTTACGTTGCATGCTACACGGTAAATCAATAAATGCCTACCACGTATTGCGATTGCAATATTGTAAACGCTGTAGAAAAATGTATTTATTATTAGTATTCTGCATGATAGACACAAGGAACAATAGCGCACACACAACCCACGGAGGAGTAGTAATAACATTGCAAAAGGCTAACATTAATCAAGGCTACGACTCTTCCACTTTGTGTATTCAATCGTGATCAACGTATTGCAAAGTAAACGTTCTGCGTTCATAATGCGGCTTCGGGCGTAGTAAAAATTGAAGCGTTTAAAGGGTATTTAATTAATTCGTTAATTAGAAGTAATAGATTTAATTTCAAGGCAGAGAGACCAAAGACGCTTGAGTCCTTTCGGCAAGAACAGCATGGCATATCTACGACGACATTCAAAGGCATGTTTTTATCGTGTCGGAACATACAAAAAATGGCTGATATCGTCATATCTCCTTGTGTGCTCTGTTGTATTTTACATTAAGATTTCTAATAGATCTCCTCTTGACATTCAGGGTTTTTTTAAAAGTATTAAAGCGCATTGTTTGCCGTGAATTCGGTAAGAACTTCAATCAGTTCAACCCATGGCGTTTGCACGAGTTTTATTTGAATTTGCAAATCAGCGACAATGATTTAGCAATGCGCAGCAGCAAATATATTGCCGATACCATATAAAAACGAAACCGTCGTAAGAAAAAACACGTGTATTAGGAGCTTATGGTGAACTTAATATTTTTGCTTGAAGCAACTTAATCCTACCACAAATACCACAACACAACCGCAAATACTATGGCTAGAATTCACAGAGATGTTTTTATTTAATGCAATCTACCAATGCTATTTTTTTCATTGTGCTACTACACACGAGAATGAAAATACTTGATAAAAATGATCTCTGCAAAAATTAAGAAGCACATAGGAAGGTAAAACTGGGCCATAAGAAATCGCAGAAGTGGAACCCTTCGTTTTCGTTCATTTTGGCCCACTTTGACGAATGCAATATTTATGTATCACTTTCTATGTTTATGCTTTTTTTCTTGCGTTTACTTTAAAATGCTCTCTTTCTTTCTGTGCATTGCTTCTCTCATCTTAGAAAATAATTGCATATCTCTCTCTCTCTCTCCCTCTTGTTTTCTTACCGTGCGCTCTCAGTTTGTCGATTTGTATGCAAGATACAGATATGGAGGCTGAAATTAGAGTGGTGGTGGTGGTATCATACATCGCATCTTTAACTCTCCGTGATATCATAGTAAATTTTCAAGGGTTTACCAATTTCCTCTACTTGGTCTACCAATATCATACCACGCTAATTTCACACTGTGCACAGCATACGCAGTTTAAAAGTGCATTTTTCATTTTATGACCATACTAACTTAGGATTTAGAAGGATTTACTTTTACTGCTTGCATCTTAAAAATCGAGACTTGCGCACACTTGCAACAGGTAGACGGTGTTTACAACAGCGCGCGATAATGATACCCATTCGCGAGGTGTTTAATCATCAAAGAAATGCATGGGGATTTTTAATGATAAATGTGATGAGTGCAGCAGTAGTTCAGTTGAGTCAGGGAAATTATGTGTCTCTCTATGTTTCAGTGTGTTTTTTATTATTTAAAAAAAACTTTTTGTTCAGTCACGAAAGAAAAATATATCTTTTTAAAAGCCATTGATCAACTGTTTACAAGCAGTCAGTCTACTGCGAGAGTCGCGAGCCATTTTTATCCCTACCACGCACTATTGATAAGAATAAGTAAAGGAAAAAGTGAACAGTCATTTCGTCCTTTCCTTCTGCATTTAGTTCTACTTACAACTACCTTAATTCATAATATTTATCTGCATGTCCATCGGTTTACTTGTTAGAGATATTATTTTTACAGGCATGTTTGTGTAAAGTAAGAGATAGAAAATCTTTGTGTACTTATTGCGTATGTACCTACGTAGTGGCAATGTCTGTTTTAGTATACCTACTTTTTTGCTTAATGCGGCAAGGGAAATAACGATAATGTGTGATAGCTCACATTTTATGAAGAAAATAACCAAAGATTATACATTCTACGGCGGACAGAGAGTGCGCGTTCCTGTTTACAATTGCAAAAACGCTGCTGCTCTATCAGTAGCAGCGTCTAGTCAAAATGTTGAACAAGAAAGGGAAACCCTTTTGCATTGTTTCGCTGAGTTAGTTGCGTACATTTACATCCACGCCATTATAATGGTCTTGCAAAGTAGACGCAAGACGCAACGCGCGAGTCATTGTACCTACTTGTGTGTGGAGGGACGAGTATTGTTTCATGTGTGTGTACCGTTTTATTACGTACATTTTTATGCGATGGTAATAATTGTTACTGCATTTACCATTAATTTCTTTACTTAAAAATTGCAAGTAGATAAGAAAATTAAAGATGCAGTGTAAATAGTCGTTGTATAGTGCAATAGTCTAATAATAATATCTGTTAAATATACGAATATATGTTGCACTTCCCCTTCATTTATTATACGCTCTGTCCCACGGGACTGACTTTTACAATGAATAATACACTTGGCGCATGGTGCATGCAAAGTATGTGCAATAATGCTTTTTGCAAATTTCAATTTCCCTTTTTCAAAAGTCTATTCGAATATAACTACTACCACAATATTGGTTTGTACACAAAGACGTTTCTCGTAGAAATAACAACCTGGTATACTAATATAGAAAACAGAAAAGATGTAGGTGCCGTAAAAGTCCAGTTGGAGCCCGGGATTTTATTCAGCATTTCTTTCATGTTCGCTCATACATTTTACTTTGGTGGAAGATTAAAATTAGCTGAACCGCTTTTTACAAGCCCGGCTATCATTAACGTTTTTATGCATTGCCCTATCTATATAGGAAAAGCTACAACGCTTCCGCGCTAGTTTTAAACCTATACGTACAAAAGTGTAATTACAGGCATTCTAATTCTAAATTTTAATCTCTACTTGGAAAGCGTTATTATTGCATTGGCATTCATGTTGAGAGTTGAGGCTCAAACTCAAAGATTTTTCTACTTTTTACAAGATACGTCCCTATGTTCCCTCTGTTAAGTAGGAATATAAATATAAAGACGATAAAAGCGAAACGTGGTCACTCGGCTCGCTCTAAATGTAGGCACCTGATGAACACTATTATCATGACCATCATCATTTGCTTTTGTTATGCTATTGTGAACAAGTAGCCCTTTAATACGATAATGACAACGAAGTATGTGGATAAGTAGGCACATTAATCTGCATCGTGTGTACTTTAAGGTTAATATTTTTTGCATTAAACATACAGAGGTATATAAACGAAATGACTTTCCACGTGACGAAGAAAAATGTCGTTTTTTTGCTGACCACAAATGACCGAGTCGAAAAAATACATAGAGCGTATATGATAACAACAAGCAGCTTACCTGTGTCATTCGTGATGATGAGATATAGATGATGATCTTGAAATGCGATTACGTTCACAAAAGTGCAAGTGGTTAAGCCCAACCGCTTTGAAGTGAAACATGTTCATTACGGCGGAACATTTTTTGACAAATTTAATTAATGACTCTTTACTTTTTCTCTAATTTTCTGTTCTTGAATTTTAAATTATTATCTGATATAATAATTTATAATTAATAATGATACAGTAGTTTCATTCACAATCCCAGCTCAACAATAATTTTTAACGGATGGCTGAAGTCATTTTATTATTCAACTACTATGTACTTGCTATTAAAATGCAATTCATTGTGAATTCCTAAATCCTGTTTTAATACAAAGCGGATATGTTACCTTTGAATTGTTATGTGTATCTCCTTTGCGCAGAG
>JAHZNE010001417.1:0-19735 GCA_027744055.1 Callyntrura sp. NNG-2020 | reverse complement strand
TCGTAATGAAAAAGTCTTAAGTGTAATTTATGGAATCTGTCCGTCATCCTCATTATCGCCGAACACAATACTTTTTTTGGCCCGGAGGAGGAAAACTATGACAGATTGTGTATGTATGTGAGCGCCGTGCAGAGTCCGTCTTTGTTTTACGGCAGCGAAACATTGCTCCAGCCAAGTGGGAAAATCCTTTAACTTGTGCAACAATTCAAAACAACGCCATTTCATTTTGATCAGAATATTTAGTCATCCACCACATATAAAAATGTGTGTGTGGCGCTAGCAGCACAGAGATTTACGACTACAAAAAAACGATGCATCTGACAGATGACAGGGTATCTCTAATCGATTTAAAACTTGCATAGCTAACAACTCAAAATTGACATTAAATAATCTCCAAAGAATCCACCTTCAAATCACAGCTAATTGACAGCAACTTAATGGTAGATGAAATATTTCATACTTGTATGGTAATCGAACCGCTTTTTAATGCAGAAACCACCAAGCACACACAAAACGAGACAAAAAAATGAGGCATTTTTCTTTCTTTCCCAATTTTGAATATTTGAATGTTTTTATAATTTATAATAAGTTACGTGTGAATGTTGCACACAGTTTTTGTTTTTCTTGAGTTACTCGCATCATAACTCACGTTATATTTTGTGTTACAGAAAAACACGTAGAAAACGTTCGTGTGTGTCTGTGTATTAGAATTGTTGATGGTAAAATCGCATAATAATAATTGTCAATGAATGAGAAATTTAACCAAGAAAGTTGCCTGATGAACTTTAATAAACAAAACGAAAACGCACGAAAGCAGAACTTGCATAATATGGGAGATTACGTGTCTGTCTCTGTGTGTGTGTGTGTGTGTGTGTGTGTGTGTGTGTGTGTGTATGTACCTACGTACCTAAAAGTCAGTTTGCAAATACAAAAAAAGTCCACACTTTTTTCTCTCCTTTGCTACTCACCAACTCACCGCCCAAAAATCGTGAGCTATACACTCAGCTAAAAGTTCAGGTTTAGAAGAGATGACGTGATTTTGCGCATAATATCGTTTATCTAATTTTGCAACAACTCTGATTAAATATTCATGCATTTCTAACTTTTTCGTCTTGGCTATAATGATAAACTATCCTGTTTAATACTTGAAATGAATATTATAAAAATATATTCGTAAGTAAGCAAGTGCACACGAGCTAAAGCAGACGCACACACACACACACGTCCGTACACATTTAAACTTTTCATTTCAATCCTTCATTTTTTTTGTTCCAGAAAAAAAATAGAAAAAATATCAACACGATCAAATCTCAGTTTGTCGTGCAACTTGGAGTTTAAAGTGTTTTTTTTTCATTTTGATGGCTTCACGAGAACTCACACAATCAGTCAGTCAGTCAAGTGTACACGAAACTTTAAGTTGCTTCTCGACAAAATCAAAGTTGAGAGAACATTAGTATCTGTCTGTAGCTAGAAATACAAACGTTTAAAATAACATAAGTAATCTTGCAAAGATTTTAAGGTACCACNTTGAGAGAACATTAGTATCTGTCTGTAGCTAGAAATACAAACGTTTAAAATAACATAAGTAATCTTGCAAAGATTTTAAGGTACCACCACCACCAACCATCACGGCACCAACCGAGGAGTAATCAGACAAGAGATACATATTGTAATATATATTCCTACATCCAACTCAAAACAGTTAATCTATTTTAATACACTCTCCCTCTCTCTGCCTGTCTGTGTGTCGCATAAAATGGATATTGTGAACTATCATTGTCACTAGTATATCATCGTATCATTAAACAACTGCTTTCGAGCTAACTAACATTTTTGGAGACAGAAAGCAAATCTAATCTGATGGGAGCAACAGCAGCAGCAGTAGCAGCACCCGCGCAGTATAAGCACCTCACGTACGTAACGTACGTGTAGCATATCCCATCTTTTCATTCTCAACAGCTATCTCAGGATTCGAATAAACAGTCTGGTATTATATTACCAACTTTTATTTGCACAAGAGCAGTGAGCTTTACACACTTCCTGCAAAGTCAAGCCAAAAACAAGTTAGTGAAACGCAGACTTGTACGCACTTGGGCAAAAACGTTTTACGTTATCAAGCGTTAAGAAGAGTAAAAAGCCTGTGTGCGTGTGTTGTCGATGTTCTGTTGCTTTCGAACTTCGAACCCTCACACAAAACTGTAGACGACAGACAGAACGTTCGGAAAATTTTACCAGCACCTTTTTCTGCAGTGGGGCTTCTCCTCCTCTCGGCAGTAGTATTGCTTAGGTATTTTGGGATGTCAAATTTTTTCCGGCTTCTCGAACACCACATATTGCTCTCTTATATTGCTAACTCTGCTGCTGTGCTGTTTTTTCTCCCAAAGTCAACTTCTTCCCTGAGGTTTTGATAGAGCGACAGAAAAAGCAGCGCTGTGTAGTAAAAAAAAATTAAAAAAATAAGTGAATAAGCCATTACAATTTTTTGTTTCTTTTTCTTGGATGAAACGGAAGTGGAAAAAAAGAAGATCGTTATTTTTTTAAGAATAGTTTTTTGGTACTTGAGTAGCGTGGTTGGTGGGTGTGTGTGTGCACATCTTGAACAAAGACATCTGCTGCTCTGTTGCCTTTACCCCGTCAGATTCTGGCGATAAAGCTAGAGTAACAGTTAAAGTCAGTGGAAGAAGTGTGTGTGTGTGGAAGAGAGGTATCTGCTGGCTTGCATTTCTCCTCTTTTTTGCGACATTCGATATCTATACCGAATGCTAATTGTGTACATTTAAAATTCAAAAGAAATATTTTTACAGGCCAAAATGAGAGATAGAAGTACACGATAGTAAGTGGTAAAACGCACAAGAGACACACGCAATTAAGCACATTTGTAAAAGAGATTCTCGGGTCTCTTGTGTGAGCGACTGTTGTGTACCTGGTTGACTGCACAAATACTCTTCCAAAGTTTTTTTTTCTTTCGCAACTTTTTATGATCTGCATCTTCCCCAGTGTTTATTTGTCCATATTCTCGGGACTGCTAAAATGTGCACTTAAAACGAGTAGCGAAGTAAATAAAAATATCTTTATGTAACTCGCTCTTTTAGAACACACAATCGTTGAACAGGAAAGGAACAAAGAATCTTTGTAAAAGTGTGCGAGAGGGAGAAAAAAAGAGCAAAAAAAAAAACGATTCACGAAAGCCAAGAAGGAAAGTTTTTTTACAGTTTAAGAAGAAATAGCGATAAAACAGCGCCGTTTCATTGGAGGCATTGATTTTTATTGTCGCCCGGAAATTTGTTATTTGTGTGATCAATGGGCCGCGCTCTTATCTATTTCTTCTATTTTCGCCAGCTGTTTTGAAAAAGCTGACAACATTCATTCTCATTGGCAGCAGGAGCACGGGGAAATGAATAATAATAGGAGTGTTACCACGTTTTGAAAGTGTGAGTTACACGTAACTGTAAGAATATTGATCACGGCAAGATACAAGCAGCACAATACCAAACTGACTGCGTTTACGTAAAGTTGAGTGATTCCCGTTTGAATCTGGCATTTGTTTCTGTGTCCACACGTGCGGTAAAATGACGTTTTTCTTTATTTTATAAAAACGAAACACACCTGCTTTTCCAATTACGACAGATAAGCTCAATTATACAAATTCCCAGGCACAATGTAACTGATAGCTCCGCAGGAAGAAAAATATAAAGTCACCTATAGTCAGGTAGGGAAGAATAGGTCTATTTTTTGCATTTCTATTTACCTCAAATGATTTAAGTCGAAACAAAGCTGGACCACTGAAGCAAAAGAGCTGCAATTGCAACAATTTTTAAATTACACCAGAAAATGACTGCGCAGTAGTGGTGGAACTAACGTGCAATAGAAAACGTAAGTTGTTTTAATGGTTCTGAAAGACCTTTATTTTATCTCGACATTATTATTACTTTCTCAACTTGGCTATTTCCGGCATTATCGACGCGTGCGTGTGTGTAGTTTTCCGGAACAGGAGCAATCAGGATATCATATGGTTATTATTAACTGTGGCAGTTTTATGAGATGCTGTGATGCGTAATGATGATGTAGAGAAAACAGCTTTTCAAAGTAACGTTCAACGTTGGCTTTCTCGTTAAAATTTTATTGGCACATTTCATACAGTGCGGTATTGGAGCACAGAGACGGAGGAAGAGGGAGACACATAATATATGTAGACGTACAATAATAATATAACGATGAAACTAAAACGTAGTTGATATATTGCTTTCTAATAAGTTTATGCAACAATAATCCTAAACTAAACTAACTACACACCGAACAGTCGGCAGCTACAGCAGCTGAAATTTTCCACCAAAGAGCCCCTTTTCATGACTTTGTTTGCTTTTCTCTCTAAGCTGGGCTTGGCTGTAAGTACAGAAGGTAAAGATAATGATACATAATATAGTGGGTTGGAATCCCGAAAAATGGTGGGGTAAGAAACTCATTTCTGCTTAAGCCGAAAAGAATTATTTTTGTATCCGCAAAAAAGGTTAACTTTTCGCCTTATGAGACCAGCGAGAAGTAGTAGTCTTGTTTGCTTATGTAACTGGCACATCATGATGATGACGATGATGAGCATTGGTGAGGTCTCGACGTTCAACAGCAGCAGCACCACAGCGGCAGCTTCATCCTTGAAGTTTTGTCAAATCAAAAGAGGGGAGAAGAAGAGAGGATGGAAATGAAAGAGTAGATGATAGTTGAGTAATCATTAGATGGGTTTTACGATAGGCAAGTTTTTTTCCTTGAGGAAGATTACATTACCAAATGGTTTTAAAATGTTATAGTATTATTATTATGTTAATGTTGTTTTGCAAAACTGAATGGATTTCGTGCTCGCACAAAAAGCATTTTCTGATGACGGTGTAAATGAAAATTCAGGTAGATGAAGTAATACACTCACTCAGAGACTGTCGCCGCTGCTACTTTACCGACGTTGCATACTGTTGCTGGAATAATGTCGGAAGACGAAGCGTGAAAAATGAGCAGATACACTATTATAGAGGCTCATATAAATGTTACAAGAATATTAAATGCGGCAGACAGGGTGGCCAGGCATTAAAAGTTTGTTTACACGTTTTATTTTCGAAGAATTATAAAGCCTTGACATTTTCAAGGTTTGTTAGATGATTTTCTCTTGACACTTTTTCCTTGTGCTCTCCTGTAATGAAATTACGACTGTTAAAGAAAACGAATTGAAGTGAGATATAATTCATTATATTTCGCACAAGTGGTCGCATTTTTACGATTAAATTACGACATGGGTTTTAAACGATCCGAGATGCTCATTTATTTTAGACGGAGAAATGAAACAGAAGGTGGGATTTGCGTACGAAAATCCCAAGAAACATAAAAGTAATGGTTAGACACAGCCGCTTATTACAAGTTTGCACGAATATTTAATATTTCACCCAGAATACGAATTGAAATACTTCTCATAATGAATTTAGCATTTGCAAATTATGAACTGGCTCATTGCGCATACCAAGTAGTTGTTGTGTACATTAGGTACCTGTGTGTACCAGTGTACCATGTTGCTGCTGCCATACTATTAAAAGCACGCATTGCGAAATAAAACTTTTCAATCCTGCCCATCTTCCCAGAGAGTGATTAATATTGGAGTGCCAATGGCAAAACAACTTTTTCTACCAGATATTTACAATTAAATTGCTGTGAAATTAACTTTTCCGTCCTCTAAACTAAAGCAGAGTTGTTTTCTGCCTACAGTTTGCAATAATTACTATATCGCCACTCTCTCTCTCTCTCTCTCTCTCTCTCCTTGTCTTGTTGAATCTTGTGATGATAATAGCCGCTAGAATTGAATCACAAATATCCACACCAAAGCCAAAAAAATGTACATTTTCATTGTTATACTAATATGATTGATAGGAATCCTTCACAGAGCATCATCATCGCAGTCCTCTTTTTGGCATTGTATTATTAGCCCACATTATATAGATGCGAGCATTTCCATATTACTCCTTGCCAACTGCAATACTAATATTTTGTTCCCTTTTACACGCAAACTAGCACCCGACAACACACAAACACACATTTGTGCATTGTTCAATATGACAGCAACCGCTAAACACCCCATTTACTCCATTTTTCTGTTGTCAGTCATTCCACACTCTCTCGTTCACTATGATTTTGATTATCTCTGTTTTGTATGCATCTTTTTTTTCGTCTTCTCTCTCAGGCTCATATTTTACCAGTCTTTTGTGACGCCACGATGATGATACCATGAACGGTGTACTCGACAAGGGCAATGAAAATGTACAGAGGAGGAAAGAACAGTAAACTGGCAATAATACAATTTGCTTATTCTCTCAACGATTTTTTCACTCTTCAACAATTCGACGATATCTCCTCACACATTCACATTTCTACCACATTAAAAAATCTCGATTATTATTATTATTACACACGGCATGTCTACTCGCGTCGCATCATCACCATTTTTTGCGCTCTGCATAATCATTACTGTTATTGTCCCGGTATAAAATCTCAATAAAAACCGTTTATTCCCTGCCAAGCGCACACTTTTTAGTTGTACTCGCAATAATAATTACTGTGCCATGTTTTCAGCTTTTAAAGCATCCTCCACATTTATTATCGGCTATTCTACTTTTTTTCTTGCACCAGCCCATATGCATTGTAACTTTGTTTAATTTTCCTGTAACAAATAGATAAGTGCACACCTTTTCTCTCGCTAATTTAATTTTATACAAGGGTATAACGTAATGTAATATAGCCTGAAACAAGACCATTCTTATTTTTTATGTTAATACCTGACGGAAATAGAACATTTCCCTTGGTTGTTCTTGCTCATTATTCCATCTTCTAACAAGGCTCTTTTCCGATTTGATTGACTTTTCGATAGCGTCGTCATCATCGTGCTTTTAAGTTTACCCCAGAGAGTTATTTCCACTGAAAACCGCATTGCCCTGTTAGGTGTACGTGCGTACCTAGATAAACCTATAAGTATGTACCTGACAGAAGATATCTATGTGCTGATAAAAGATGAGAATTATGCAGGTAGATATAAAAAGCAATAAAGTAAAGTGTATAATCCCTGGCGAAAAACTTCTAGATGGCTTTTACAAGTCTTTTCGTACTTTTTATTACGAGTCGTTCTCTTTTCTAGTTTTTTTTCTCTCAATTATTCTCGCGATCAAATATACACGTTCTTTTAATTTCCATATGTATATCTCATTTAGCATTATAGCCATCAGCAGCATCATCATCATCGGTCTATCATCCTGACAGATATACTCTATCACGTCATTATAATATTAATTCAGGCAGATTGCCTCTCCAATTAAAATGGAACGATTAGAAGTGAAGAGAAAAACTTTTTTATATTTACTGCAAAGTGCAAACGTGCATGTGTTTAAATGTGAGCCACACATCGATTATTAGTATAAGAGGGTACATTGCGTTCTTCTTAAGTCTATTTTTTTTACCTCGACGGAGGGAGAATTACATATTTTTCGTTAAGTAAATGTGTGAGTTCGCATTAATGAAACGGATTTTCGCATAGGTGGATGCGAGGTCGATATTATTATTATTTTTCTTGACTTTACTCGTTAACCATCCCATCAAGCACCATCTTCAATCTTCAACCTTTCTCTAATTCGATCAGCTCCCCTTTTATAGATTTTTATGCTATATGCATGATACTTGGTTAACAACGGAGTTTTATACTTGTCTCGCCTCTCTCTCTCTCTCTCTCAACAAGTTAAAGAGTCTTTACACACAGGGAGAAATGAAGACGATCAAGAAACAAACGGAGACGACGACTACTAAGTAGTGTAGTAGTAGGAAGCCCATTAAAAGTTCTTTTTACTTAAGAAGTAAGCACCTATGAAACTATCAGGATAATGTTACCTGTATATACGTGTATTACTTTCATTTTATTTCGTGATTCTTCGCCGATATCACCGCCATCATCATCCTCGTAAAAGTTTTTTTTATTATTGGCGTAAGATAGCCAACCACCAAACCATATTATGTATCCTCAGCAAATCGCATAAATCTTACAAGGAGAACGAAAGTAGTAAATGTGACCTTTTTTATTCCAGGTGATAACACTGTAATAAAATCGTTGGTGGTAGTGCTGGCGCTGTGCTGTGGTGGTGTGTTGGTATATAAGCCTACTCGACTAGGTATATAACCGTTTTTGGCGTGTCAACGTATTCAACTTTGATACTGATCTCATTGTCATTCAAAGTTATTCCGCCACAATTGATCATCGTCAAAAATGCTAGTACCCCGTTGATGATGGTCTGGTTTCGATCGAGTTGACGATTTCGTTTTATTATTTTTTTTAGAGTTCCTGTAACTTGCCAGAGCGGTTGTTATATGGCGGTTGATGACGTGTGCACAGCGCATTGCATAATAAATACGTTGTTGAAGTACGGTAAAAAATTAAAGCGTTCACAATTTTCGTCTTTTACTGCAGTCGCCCTTGCAGTTCGTAGAAGCACTGACTACGGTTGGTTGTGGTGATGGTAGCTTCACAAAAAAACAAACACCACCGAACTCGTAGAGTATGTGACGGGTTTGCTGGCAGAAGGAAATAAATGACACCTCACCTTTTATTATTTTATTATCATCATCAAAGTGCCTTACTACTACTACATTCTTTTTTGTGAGCGTAATCGAGCCTCGTGTAATTCTAAAGTAATACGAGCGTGATTTCAAGACACAACAACAACAACAATCCATAATTGCATGTTATACGATTGTTGCATGTATCTCCGCTTGTCCTGAAATCTGTCCTCCTGCTCACAACTTCTTAATTGCAAAAAAATATAAGATGAATATCAAGCGAAAAACATTCTTTAGCAAATTGACTTGTTGAAAAAAAATCCCAGTGAAAAATCATGTAATGTCACAGGAGTAGTGCCCATTCATTATAATTTTCTTTGCAGTGTTGAATTGCGTAGAAGTGTTGTGTGAGTGTCGTGAATTATTATGTATTACATGGTGAGTATCGAGCTTTACATTTGTTTTTATCTTTGTAGGTGTGTGTCGTGTGTGTATTCTGTTATTACTGTTGCACATTTGCATTTTTGCAGCTGTCGCTGCCGCCGTTACTCCCTCCATGTCTGTTCTGCTGATGTACACGCTGCATTAATAACAGCACCAACAGCTAATGATGATATGGATAGTTGTCAAAATTAAAATTCAGAAAAAATTATGACCTGTGCGGTTTTGGTGAGTGTGTGTTGCATAAAACATACACATGAGTAAGGTCGCCAGTGAGATTGTTATTTTTTGGCTCGGGCCCGGGCTAACAAGTAATTTGCGTTGTTGTACGGTTGTTCTCATTATTTTAGCAAGAAGAGAAACAATCAGCAGCAGAATAATATATAGGCATGCTTGAAAGGGACGAAAGAACAATATAATAACAATAGCAATAATATCCACAATAATTACTGCAAAGCTCCGTTGTTCTTGTCATCATCCTTCCCGTTCGGTACCATACCACCATATCACCAGTCACCACCACCACCGCCATATGAGCCGAGCCAAGTTTAGAATTTCGTTGAAATGTGTCGTATATTACGCTCTATCACCAACTAACGTGACACGTAGCAAAGCCACGCAATAATAGAATCTCAGGGTGTACCTAACTTGAGATAAATTTTACAAAAATGTCAGAGTGGAAAATGCTCAAAGCATTTTTAAAAGGCTGCAGCAGTGGCAGCAGCAGCAACGGCCACAACGGCAGCTGGTGGTAGTGGTGGTGTGGCTGCAGGAGGAGAGGAGGCAATAAGTCTCCTACTACCCACATATGCATGCACACACATCATCATCCAACAATTCCAACGTCGTCTTCACAAGTTCAATGAATAGCAATGGTAATAGTACCACCACAATACAACATTGTTATAACAGCCACCTCGTCGTCATTCCCCCACGAACCACTACTAAAGCCACGTTATCAAATAGAGCCGAGTAGTAAAGAGTATCACACAACAGCACAGCCCTTTAACTACCGTGTAAGGTAAATCGGCCTTGAAAATTTACATATTGACAAACGCGCAATAGCATGTTAGAAGCAAAACCAAAATGTATTTTAATCAGAGAGAGACAGAGACCTGAATAAAGTTCCACACACACGCTCACACATTGTATGCATAGCATATGCCCGCGTGTCTAGAAAAAATCTTACCTGAGCAAATATTATATATGTGCCTAACAAAAAGTAGTATGCATGCATCTGCAGAGCGTTAAAAAATATTAAGTTGTACTAAAAACTCGCGTTGTTGTGTTGTGTGTTATTAATGTACGCGCAAAGTTATTTAGTTTATTGTACTGCTTCACAACCTACAGTTTTCAGGACTTTTGTGGCTGTTTCTGCTACCCACACAAAACGAAAAAGTGCAAACTAACACTCTTCGTCTTCTCCTCTTCTGCTCCTCCAACTCCCAACTCCAACTTGATCGCATATAAGAACCACACATATGCACACATTTTTGCCTGATGTTTGGTACCGATGACACTGTCAGAGAGTGAGTACTACGGCTGGCTGCGAGTAGCAGATGAGAGTAGGACTAAGCAAGTAAATACGCCATAGATGGTATATCATCATGTTTGCAATTTTTGTTCTTTAGCTGTAGGAACGTTGTTCAGTATTACCATTCCTTTTAAATAGGAGAAGCCACAAATCACAAGGAAAATTACACAGGTAAATAATAATAAGGAACGCAAACCACGCTAAATTTTTCGTCTTTTCTCTCATCATCGCTCTCCTTCTCTTTTAAAGTGGTAATGGTAATACAGTATATTACGATTATATGGTGGCGAGAGAGGCTTCTCCGTGCTTGACAGTGCCTCAAAAATATACATTCACGAAACGATATTTTGCAATCATGCCATGGCATTGATGATGATAATACGACAGGTAGGTAGAGCAAGAGAGAGAGAGAGAGAGAGAGACGTTATGGCTGATATTCAAGCACACGAATTTAACTTGAAGGATGTCGCTTTTATGACTCTTTATTTGTTACGTCCAAGATGAACTTTTTTTCGTCCTTCCTTCACCTTTACCCGTTTTGTTGCCTTTGTGGATTGATGACGAATGGTGACGCCACGTCGTCGTCGTATTTGTCGTTTTGGAATTATCTCTGACAAGTGAACCACGTAATAGGTATGATGTGTTTGTGTGTAGGTATTGGTATTAGTTGTTGTAGGCTTACACGTCCTTCAATTAGTAAGTAAACCTTTGGTGCAACTGATTAATAAGTCGCAGTTACCTGATGTTGCGATGATAGGCTAATTTGACTGTGCAAAAATACAACACACCGTTTCTTCTCTCATTTTGCTATACACAAGAAGTTTCCCGTAGCCATAATTTGCTGGGTCATCTAATGGAAAAGGTGGGGCATGCTGACATAAAATTGACTTGGGTGATTACACACAGAGCGGTTTTATGACATAGGCAGTGAGATACTGACGTACACCCTAACCACTACTAGATTGCTTATTGGCAGAGACGGGGATACATGATCACATTGGCATATTACTTGTAAAAGGTTATTGATTACATTATTGTTGAACAACAATGGGATGATGACGATGACGACGATGATGGAAGCGTTTTAATATGAAATGGATATACGCATTTCAAAGGAAGGGTGCTTGTTAAATAATAAATCCCTGATCTGGTGAGATGTCAAACAGTAAATAATTATCCCGCTGTGGTTGCATTGTTGTCTGTTCACTTAACCTCTTGTTCTCCTCATTTATTCAATAAACATCATCATCGCAATCGTCGTCGTCATCAACTTCATCATCATCCAATCTGCCAAATCCCTTCTATATGAGTAACGACTTGGACTGATTGTCGGGAGGTTGTTCTAGGTCTTGTGACACAAGTAACAAAATGGTGTGCACTATCACCAAGAGAGAGAGAGATGTAATATAAACATTAAATATGTTTACTCTCCAAGATCACTATTGGAGGAGGTGGAGGAAAATTGGATGGCTCAATCTTTGGGAATATGTTCGCTTTGGTTTGTTCAAAAATGTTGTATACCAATTTACGTCAAATAACATTTATACACACAAATACAGACATGTTTTTTTTTCATCTGCCACCTTCTTTCTGAGCCCTCTGAATGGAAATGCTTGACAGGACACGACAAATATAAAAGGGACATGAAACCAGAAGAAGAAGAGGGAGCAACGTTGCATTTGCATTGAGTGCAACAAAAAAGCAGTTTATTTTAAAGTTTTTGGCATTTTTACAAGATTTCCTTGTGCACAGTGTGCACTGCTTACACGTTAAATGCATCTCTGAAAGAAGAATAATAATAACGAAAAAATTCTACGCATTTTGCCTCTTGCGGGTGCACCATCAATGGCAAATGCTCTGTTCTGAAATGAAATATACATGAATCATATGATTTAGATCATATGATTATTACCATTACCATCATCATCACCATCAACGCCATCCTGATCATCACAACGGGCCATTCTTCCATTTTTGTAAAGTGTTGTATAATAATCAAATATGTAACGGATACGCAAACCAACGCGACGTTTGTTGACCCGTTTGCCGTCAACTGCACCACCACAGATGACGGCGCCTTTAGCTCTTCTCATAATCACACACAAGTATAAATATGGTCGCACTCCTGTCATTTTTTGTGGATTTACTTGTCGAATACTTTTGGTCGTTCTCTACTACCGTCCAATTGGTGCACTTTTTCTTTTTCCCCTACAAACTTTCGACTTTTGAGACAAAATAACACGCGGTTTGTTACAACATATCATTATGCCAAAAAAAACGAATCCTACCCGACTGACTGCACCAACAGTACCGCGATTGTTGGTGGATGGACTTTGATGTGAACTGTGAGAGATTGAGATCACTTTGGTGCTGCTGGTATGCAGTATGCAAACAGTTGGCAATGATGCTGCTGCTGCTGCTGTTGATGGGGGGTAGAAAAGGAAAGAAGGAAAATTATTTATGGTTCCTTATCCTCATCATTTCACTGTTAACGCCAACGACAATATTTTCTTCTGTCTTTGTTTGTTTTAAGTGACGTTGCATTGTTGCCCATTGTTATGTTTATGGTATGGCGATGACTGATAACAATCTTTTAAAAAAACACTAGCTATGTCTCGTTGCTTCATGATGATTGACGGTAGTTGTCGGCAGTCGACACTGTCAAAATAGTTCAAAGCCAACACGCAAACCAAAGAGAAAATGCATTTATTATTATGGACTGTTCCATTTCTTCGTTTGCTGTTGAACATAGACCCCAATTAATTATTGACAATTGGCAATTGTTTACAAAGTAAAACAGCGTGTGCATTTGGAAAAAATAATGTGGATGTGGTTGAGGTTGAGGTTAGCTCACACACAAATAGGATTGCAATTTTGGGAGGAGTTGTGTTTCTTCTTGCTACTCACCTCACCACACAACACAGTTTTCAAGGAAAAAAGGTGTTTGTTCCTGGTCATGTTGTACACTGTGGTGTATGTCGACTTACTTTTTTTGCTGATTAATAGCGCGTGGGCAGGGTATTTCGGAATTAAGAAATTAGAAGTTGTACACGTTCTTTCTGTGTTTTTTTTCTCTCGAGCCTGAGTCAGCAAATCTGCGGGATTGCGCGAATTGGCAATTGGTTCATTTAGAAAGACTCCGCAGGACATTTGAACAAGAGTGTGTGCGATGCGAGTAGTAGTAGTAGTAGTTCACGTTAAGAAAAAGAAATATTGCAAACCGTGCAGGTAATCATAGTTAAATTTTGTTTTAACGTTTTTCACGTATCATAATAATGAATCATCTTTCTCTAAATGAGATTGGTGGTTACATTGTTGAAACCAGTTTTTTCCTTATTTGCTTCAATAGTGGAGTTAGTAATGGCGTGGCGAGTGATGAAATCTTACGATAGCAGGACGTTTCTCTGCTTTTATATATATTTTCTCTCTCTCTCTCTTGTCTGGCCACGAACCGACCGACCGACGACCGTCATTTCAATTTGGTTATTTAACTTTTTTGTGATTGATTGCATCATCACAGCAAACTTGGTCATTGATACGTTGCTCGGAGTGTGCAGGTTTCAAAAGGCAGTTTAATATCCTGGAGGGATTTAATGATATGTATGTATGTTGTTGGTGAGCGGCAAACAAGGGAAAAACAATCATGATCGTCGTCGTCTTCGTCATGCTTTTTAAACGGATGTTATTATGATTACCGCTACTACCATTAAATCGTATATTTCTCCTTTATCTCTCGCAACGTGATTGGGTTTTCGATAAAAAAGCGTAGTACGAAAATATTAAAGTTTATAAATTATTATGATTATTATTATATGAGCACATGAAGATTCAAGAGAGATTGGTTTTTTGTCGATCGTTGAACTTTTGAACTTGGGGTGGTGCAGTTGTCGCTGCTGCAGTTGGTTTGAGCGAATTTAACTAGTCACTTGTATTTGTTTAAATTGTAAGTTAACGCTGTGATTTTTATCTCTTTTTTTTCTTGCAGGGCAAAACAGAGTCGCCTTATACATGGCAGTTTTGTGGTGACGTGTGATGATGATGGATCCTATGTATATGGACACCTCTGAAAACAACAGTATGACAAGTACCACAACAAGTAGTAGTGCCGACACGTCAAAATCTGAACTACCAGCTTGGCGTATGCCCATATCAACGAGTTTCTCAAGTTCACTTCGAGAAAGACTTGCTAATTCGAAAAGTGCATCGCCAGAGCGAATCGGTGTTGGTGTTAGATCATTAAATAACAATAGTAATAACCCAAGATGCTCTGTAGATTATATTTCATCTTTGGGGTCAAAAGATGCCAGAGATAAGGAATCCCAGCGGGAAGCAGAGCAAGACAATGAAATTCAGCAGCAATACAACAACATTAGCCAGCAGGACAAGAGAAGGAACAGCGAAACCAATATGAACAATAGTAACGTCATGTTGTCCAACGATAATCGGCCTGCTGTCAGCAGAAAACACAGCGGTACTCCGGGCAGAGATGAGGAGGCGCCGGACAGTCAAACGGTAATTCAGATCCTGTTACCTTGCATAGTGTGCAACCGAACTTTTAGCCCGGAAGCCTTGGAACGTCACGCAAAAGTATGCACCAAGGTCAATGTCAAAAGTCCCTACAAGCCGAATAGGGGCACGTTTGACATTTCTGAAAAGCGCAAAAAGGGCACAAAACTGGAGGACTTTATCCCACCGCCGCCTACTTTTGACGCTTTGACTGACAATCGATTCGGGTTTTCCCGAGGTTCCCGATCAAGAACAAGCTTAAGGGGAACTAGCTGCACAACCAGAAGCACACTTAGCTCTCCTTCAGTCACTTCCTCATCGCCGTCCCACAACAGACCAGATAGGAGTGTGAGTCAAACAAGAGAAAAAAGCGTGTCAAGGACAACACCTCATCTTGCCCCACCACCACCACCATCGTCCTCTGCAAATTCTCAGAATGAATATCCATACGATGATACTTCAGAGTTTGGCTCAAATAACTCAGAGGAAATGACACCAGCTATTTTGCCAAGTTACGCCAAACCTATTGCACCTACTGACGTATGTCCTTATTGTAATCGCTCCTTTGGTATTAAGTCATTTGACCGTCACGTCGAGTTTTGCAAGGAGCTATTTCAGCGAAAACGCTATGAAATTCAACCAACACCTAAAGAGAAGGAGGATGCAATGGAGAGGCAAGAACTACGAACAAAGTATCGACCCATGAAAAGCTCCAGCTCATGTTCCAGTTTACGATCCATGTCGCCCGGAAAGGATTTCGCCAGTATGGCTATGAAACTGTTTGGAGGGCTGAGGAGAACGGAAGGCTCGTCCAATTTATACTTCAACCAAATCAAAAACAACTTGAAGAAATCAAATGAGTCCATTGCGAACTCTTGCTACGGGGATTACACTCGCGGGATGCGGAGAACCTCCCCAAGTCCAGTGAGAACAACAATGACGGCTTCCGCTGCAGCGGCTAACAAATTGAATAATTTATTGAATAAAACTTTCCTCTCCCATCATCATCATCAACAGCAGCAACCACAGCATCACAACCAGTATGGATATCCTGTTCATGCTCAGCATCCACAAGGGAGCATTCTTCCCATGCGAATGAACACGTGTAGCAATATCCCGAAAATGACCAAATCCAGTGACAATCTGATTTCGTCAGGAAATAGCTACTCTCATGTTCCCAGCTCGGGCTATGGACAGTCACCTGGCATGCTTATGAGTAACAACTTTTCTCGGAATTCAAGATCCAGGTCCAGCCTTCATAAAAACTTTTTTAGAACAAAGAGAGCGGAACCGGATGGGACAGAAAACACGTCAACGTTAAGTCAGAGCCCGACCGCTACTTCTCCATTAATCATTACTCCGGTAAACTTTTACGCAAAAGGGAACAAGTCATCCTCCTCCGCGCTAGATCTAACGAGTGACATCCATCATCATCATAAAAATAAGGCTGCAGGCTCATCTGAGATTGAGCAAATGATGATGGAAAACTCCCGTCCAACAGGAATGGGCACTTCGTTGCTCTGTTCAGATCCTGACTACGATCCTTATGAAAAGGCTGCAAAACAGCTGGAAGAGCTTCTCAAAACCAGCCCTGTAAAATCGACGAAAAGGTCCAGCAGACGCACCGGTCTGGAGAAAGCTTTTGAAAGTGTGGGCGTACCCTCGGACATGCCTAATTTGGGCAAAACCAAGTTGGGAAGAACACAGTCTCTAGACTACAACTCGGACCCATTTGGGCGCAGCCCTGCTTTAGGAGGTTTTGGAGGCAGAGGAAATACTAGAGGAACTAGTGGTGGTGGTGGTGGTGGTGGTGCTAGTGGCTCCAGTCGCACAAACACAAAGTTTGGGCTGGGGCTGGATCCATTTGGTCTGTCAAATGATGGCGGCGTGCCAATGATGATGACTCCCAATATAGATGACAGCTACTGGGATCAAATTCTGCGTAAAGGAGATAGTAATCTGCAGCACGGAAATAATAGCAACGATAATAATAACAACAGCCAGGAAACTGCGTCATCCCAGGAAGAGTCTGATACCACCAGTGGGGCAAGCGATACGGTTAAATCGAGAGCCATGTCAAATACAAGCAGTGCGGATTCAGCTTTCAGTAGGTAAGACATTTCTCGCCACGCACCACTAACTATTAACATGCAATGTACTTTCGTGCGCCTCATACGAGTTTACTTTTCGTTTTAAGATAATTATATCCTTATTTTCATTTTCAATTTGAAAAATGCGAATGATGATTATCGGAGATGACGATGAGGCGCTAGGGGGTTTACCCACGCCACACCGGAAATAGGGCGATGTTTTTTTACTCAGAAGAAAAATATGTCTAGATGAAAATCTCTGCCTGTGCGTCTAATGTTGCGTTTCATGTTAGTTTAGATGTACCTTGTCTTCTATTACTATCTACAACAGAACACACAAGATCATGCAGTCAGAAAGGGGTGGGATATACGTACAAGACTGCTGGAGTTCAAAAGTAGTACAAGTACAAGTACAACACATTACAAAAAGTAACAAATGAACGCGAAACTGTAAAAGAAAATAATATTGACATTTTCATTTCTTTCGTTGCACTTGACTATCGCTCTACATCATCTTTGCTGCGTGCTGCGTGATGTGCCGTTTTTTGTGGTTTCACACTTTCGTCAAGAGCCAATAAATACTACTTGCTTCTTGTGCCTGCTTCTTCGTCGTCGTCGTCGTGGTGGATTTAGAATGTGTAAAATAAAGGTAGCAGTATTTCGACAGTTTGGGACTGGCAGGCAGTTAGAACGGCAACACAGCAGACTATTTACTGTTACAGGAATACGTTGTATGGAGACTAAGATGAAGCGTTCGAAAATATAACGCTTTCCCGTTGAATGACATGTCTGAGTTATTATGACTTGTTGAAAATCTCAGCTGCAGGCGGCTCTGTGTATATTGATTTGATAATGGAGGAAAATAGGTGGAAACGCGTTTATAAATAGCAGATTTGTGTATGAATGAATCTCCCCAGAAAGAATATAATATGCCTTTTTCGGCCAGAAAATTAGTTGAGCTCGTGGATGTTCTTGATGATGTAAAATGCAAATACGATAATCAGATTGAAGCAAACACAGAAAAGCAATCTGCTGTTGCACTACAGACATCTCTTCAATCTCAAGATTTTCTTAAAATGGAGATAAAAAAGAGAAACTGTTAAAGAGGATGTTGACGGGAATGCGCATCTTGATAAAAAAAATCATAACATCTTCACCAGAGATTTTGGGTACAATAATAGTATACTTTACTTTCCTTCCTCATCTATACAAAATTTTCTATCTCCGATCTACCACATTCTACACACCACATTTCTCTTCAGTTTGAAGTCAAATATGAAAATTATGAAATGACAATTTTGATTGCAGATTAGCCATCTTCTCCTAATTACGTGTTGGCGCCTTTCTCCCAATAATGCCGAAGGATAACTGAACATTTCGTTATTCCTGTATAGATGTTTAGATAGCTACTTACATTACGACGATCATTTCAGATTACGTCAGCCAGCACAGCGTTGATGATGACATGGGTCGCAGTGTAAATGCCAACGAGAACTACTGATTCTGAAAGCTGGATACATATATATTGACAAAATGTTGACAGTCATACAGTTTATTTGTGCCATAAACAGCCTTTTTGCCTTGTCATAAGGAAAGGTGAGTTTGACTCGAGAAATCAAATGAGAAGTCGAAATAAACTTTTCATGCAGTCATGTTGAAATAAAAATGAGGCAGTGGCATACGCGTATATTTTCATGTGGCACCCCCATATACATATTGAAGGCAAAATAGGATGATGTTATTGCATATTCAAATGCAAAATTGTTAAATTGAAAACTTGCCACTCAGCCCTCGCTCGGGGGTTTTGTCGCACCACGACATGGCAGTAATGGTAGAAGGAAATGGAGTGAAGAGTGTTTTTGAAAGAGGCCCTCAAACATCAAAGTCCAAACAAATCTCAAAATTTATTTCTGTGCACTGCTGTTTTTTAATGACAAATGCGTCTGTATCAACGACGGTTACAAGGAATACATTATGCATCACGTCGCTACAAAACTAATGCGGTTTACTACCACCGCCACCACCACCACCACCATCATCGTTCCTAATACCACCGACATTGATGAAATACACTTGCAGTTTTTATAATTCAAAATAATTCAAGAAAGGATCGTTTAAAAACCAGAGAATGGGACAGAATGGGTACATACACATCAGTCACAATAATAACAAAAGTACAAACCAGATAATTTGCTTCGGTGGTAGTCTCTCTACTCACTACACATAATTGTTTTCCTCTTTCTTTTCCCCTCTTGATGATAACAACAACAACAAACGATGTTATTGCATTTTATGCAGAGAGCTGCAGTTTGTACAAACGATGATGACGACGATATAAATAAAAGGGAAAACGGGTAATTGTTAAAGGAAATCTTCCATTATTTTGTCAATTAAATGAGTATGCACTTACTGCTGTTGGCGTGCAAGTGTAGTAGTACTTTTACAAGTAGTTAGTTCGAGAGCAGCTGAATAAGAGAAAAAAATAGTTTGTTTCATGCATATCCGCAATTCCTGGCAGCAGATCGATCATGATGATTAGATTTTTTCTTTGCGTTTCAAAGGACTTCCAAAGTGTAATAGTGGAAAGTAAAATGGT
>JAHZNE010001416.1:0-31499 GCA_027744055.1 Callyntrura sp. NNG-2020 | reverse complement strand
GGTCATGGTGGGTATACAACTAAGAATTCGTCCAAAAATGTCGCTACACAGTGACAGGATAAAAAAAATTTAAGCAGGAGACCTTGGATGACAGAGGCGACAGCTTGTTATGATGAGTTTTTTCTGCTTTGTTACAAATTATTAATTTTATATTCTGTCGCATATGAATTTCAATGTTAGTCTAGATAGATCCTAACTTACCTTAAAAAATTCCCCCCTCCGTAAAATAACCCTAGTAAGAGTAAATTCGACTTAAACTTCTTTCTACTTCAATGCACATGCACGCGCTATTTTGGTTGGAGTAGTGACTGAAATGAGTTACCGTTTTGTTTATGAACCAAAAAATACCAATGTATCACCGCCACCACTGCACTGCCTATATATACCTATCGAAAGTCATTTGGTTTTGGTTGACCAACGTCCACCGAACAAAAAGCCAACAACGCACTCAAACAAGCAAGACTATAAAAATGCAAGGTGAAACCTGAACAGATGATAAATGTACACATGTATTGATGTATTTATGCTCTATATACAAAAACCAAAAAAAATACAATCACACGATTTCTCATCCGAATTTTGGTATATCGCTCAGCCGAATTCTGGATAGTGGATGCTGACTGAGTACCGACGATGAGTAGTACTGATGCTCGCTCCCCAGAGCTAATAAAATTGAACCGACACAGCTTTAGGGCGATAAAATATTACCATTGAAATTTGCATAACAATACCTCTAACCCAGCGATAAAAGATAAAGGTTCATTCTTCGGGGTTGGATCTCCCCATAATAAATAATTTATTAACAAAAATTATTTTCGGGTATGAACATTCGTAATATTGGTGGTCCCCGGGAGCCATGTATACACTGGCTTTTGTTTTTGTGGTGCGTGGCTTGTGATCCCATAATAAATTAACAAAAATTATTTTCGGGTATGAACATTCGTAATATTGGTGGTCCCCGGGAGCCATGTATACACTGGCTTTTGTTTTTGTGGTGCGTGGCTTGTGATTTGTGTGTTTGTGATTGTGACAGTAAAATTTACAGCCAGAGAGGTGGCTTGGCCAAATTCACTTTTGGCTGTTGAGCTTAATTAATGATTGAATAAATTTAATAGTGCCACTGCCAGTAGTTCCTATTTTTCATTATTACTGTTACATTATATCAATGTTTCGTTGATGATTATCCTTATCAAAGTCCTCACACTGAGGAACTAACTATCGTTCATCGTTAGACGAATCGTGGGCAGCACACGAAGGTTGTTTACATNTTACATTATATCAATGTTTCGTTGATGATTATCCTTATCAAAGTCCTCACACTGAGGAACTAACTATCGTTCATCGTTAGACGAATCGTGGGCAGCACACGAAGGTTGTTTACATCACGTTCAACGTTGAAAGGTAATTAAAAGTAACATATATAACCTTTATTTGTTAATTATGGTTAATGAAAGAAACTGTGTTTTTCATATAATTGTAACGTTTAGACGAAGCTGGGAGAATAAACAACGACAACCAGTTTGTTTAAAGAACCATCATCATTATTGTTCACAAGCGCATCTTCATGTCTTCAAGTTTCCGTTGATGAGTTCACTGCATTAAATTGAAGATGTACTTGTACTGATGTTTTTTTCTCATTTGATCTTTACCCAACTGCTGGACTGTGCTATCCTTAACACTTAAAAAGTTAGGAAAATTGTGTTGTTGGTTGTAACTGATAAAAGTCTTCTCTCGGTAACCAATAATAATATGGATTTGGACGATGATGACGGCTTCTTTTTTGGTGGTACCAAATCATTAAGAAAATGTATGGGTTTGAATAAAATATGTCAATGAAATAAACAATACTTGCTTTATGATAACTTACTAAATTGTTTTTTGTATAAACGGAAACAGGTATGTTTGTTTGTCAACATGAACGAGATGAGCATTTGAGAATGGTTAAAATGAACTCGTTAAAATGGGCTGAAAGAAACTACCATGATGGTAGAAATGAAGACTATCTTGGAGTGCCAATAACTGGAAGTATGAATTACCATAATGTGTTAAGCAACGCAGATGTAAGTAGTATTTACTCGTTAAGATCATGTATCATATTTCAACTACAACCATAATGCTTTTGTTCTTCTGTAAGTGGTAATAATAATATGCAACTCTTTATTTCGTGGCTTAAGATTTTGGAGCACATCATGATAAATCTTACTGATACGGACTTACTAAACTGCCGGTTAGTTTGCAAATACTGGTCAACAGAAATGGCATATTTTGTTTCGAAAAGAAAAAGTTTAGTAGTTGCAGACCAACACTGTACCAACGCTGACAGTTTGATGAAGAAACGCTTAAATGGGCAACCAATTACTTTGTCGAAATTGTCATTATTTGATGTAAATTCCACCTGTCCAATGTTTAAAAGGCTCTTCAACATTTTCGGATGTTCCATATCAAGTTTAAATTTGGAAGGGTGTCATCTCTCGCCAGCTGATCTGCGGCAAATACTTTTTGTTGATGCACCAAACATTGAAAACCTTTATTTGCGTGAAGAGTGTCCTTTAGAACCGGGATCGGCAGCACAGATGTCAAAAGTTAAAACTTTTCAGCAAATTAAAATGCTAAACAACGGTACTCTATTTCTCCCTCGAATGAAACTGCTACACTGGGACGAACAAAACGGCTGTACTGATCTGAAGGACTTTATTGAAGCATGCCCAAATTTGGTGTCATTGGAACTGCGAAACTTTCCCCTACCACGCCCTGAATTATATAAAAACTTGAGTTGGAAGTCTTTGCGCACTTTGTTTTTATCACCTGATAATGTTCTTGAAGACAAGCATTGCAAAGCTTTAACTTACTTGGACCTGAAATTAAAAAATCTCACCTTGTTCGGACTTAACTCGCGTAATCACAAGTCGATGAGTTGTTTGTCCGAATTTTTATCAACTGTGGGGGAAAGTCTGCAAACTCTGGAGCTATGGCTAGATTATGGGTCTTTGATCACCCATGCACGATCTCCACATTGTTCCCCTTTGATTGCATCAATGCCACACGTTACAAGATTACATACAGAAATTGAAGTTTTGGGGCATGTTAACAATCTTGGCAGATTTCCTGCACTTGTCGAAGTAGAAGTAGTGTCTAATCACCATGATGTTCAAAACTGGACGGCGTTAACAAAACAAACAGTCACGTGTACGGCATCAAGTCATCTACGTTCATTCAGATGTGGCGATATTGATCGCAGAAGTTTAGAGAAAGTAATGAAGATGTTTCCGTATCTTACGTCACTTAACATTTATGCATCATGTGCCAATGACAAACTTTTAAGATGTGTGTTTACAAGTCTCCCACATTTGTTGGAGTTCACAATAAGCCCATGCATGAAATCTCATTTACTGCGTGTGTCTGACTCGGGATTCACTGGCATCAAAAGTGAAAATTGTATTAAAATTGGAAAAAATTTAGAAAAGTTTGATGATTCGATTGTTCGAAAACGAAAATGGCGAAGTTTACCAGATATTGGAAAATTAAAATGTGAGTATGTATAACTATTTTTAACGCTATAACTGCTTATTATGGAACGTTCTGAACACCTTTAATGGTTTTTGCTTTTATAATCCATATAGCTTTACAAAAATTAGATCTCGGTTTCTCAGTTGCCAACATGATGACAGATGTTGCCGTTTTATTTGGAATATCACGGCTAACGAAATTAACCGTTTTGAAGTTCCCATCATGCGAGGTAAGTACCATTGTACCATCTACCAGAATTGTTATGTCTCAGCATTACCGATCCCATATATATTCGCATACTTATTTGTGTGTCTTTAAAGATTACAGATGCTTCACTATCCCTGATTGATAAAAAGTTGGAAAAGCTTGTCATTCTAGGAGTTGGTGGTTGCAAGCAAGTTACTTCAAAGGCAATAGAAGATTTAAGGCTTAAAAGGGGAGGCATGCTTATAGATTCTCAGTTGCCCGAAATCTTTCAAAGGCCCAGAATGTAAAAATAAATTTTACATTCATCGTCGTCGCACCATTTAATTTCGTCGTTATACTCTTTGACTGTTCATTTCATTATAAGCAAATGTTGTATATTTTTTAATCGTATCATTTACATGCATAAGCATTTATGTCACTGTCACGTTTAGTTTTTTTAACGGACTCATTATGTAAATCAAAATTTAAAGGATGAAATTACAATGCATTGTGATTTTTGGATGTCCACAAATTTTGAATCATCCCATCCGTGTATTAAAAAGCCATACAGTACTCTACAACGTTATATATATAATTATAATTATACATACGCATGATTGCTGTAATAAAGAAATTGATGAAAACCTTCAACTTTGAGAAACAAAAGTATGCAAATATATCGTCTTTATTTAATGTTTTGCATATCCCATTCATTCACCCGCTACTCAAGACACTTATACATGTTTTATGGAAAAAGATGAAGTCTTTAGAAGAAGAAAGATGAATGAGCGTATCGTTGTAAGTAAAAAGTAGGTTAAAGTAAGTTTAAAGTAAACTCAGACAAGCTAACATTTCAACATTTCGTCCTGTAAAACGCATACGTCGTAAGTACCCGTGCCTCCGTGCTTTGTAAGTACAAAGTAGTACTACCACAGTACATATTTTACATAATACAGAGGTATACGCGCACAGTCTTTCACAAATATACTAAATAAAATTTAATCAAACATTTCGTTAAAAAGCTAAAAATCAAGATACTTTTTTGTCTCTATAATTATGAATTAAGAACAAGTCCATGTTGAAATAACAAATGTAATGATTAATTATGTATTTTGACGCAACAGTGATTTTGTTGATAGTGTTAATCATGGTCACATGTATGGACTCTGCAACTGAAACGTAAGCAAGGAGGAATAAAATTTTATAGGAAAAATCTTCCGTTTTTTGCCTTTTAACAGATTACGTTGATATACGTTTTTAAATCACATTTTTTAATTTAGCAAAGAAGACGAGGCGGAATGGGAAAGGATTTTCGGGCATTTGTCCAAAGAAGTTTTGCAGTCCAAAGACAACAATGGGCCCAATAAGCAAACCACGGCGAATCAACTTCCAAATCGAGCATCAAATCCGGCCACTCCACCCACTCCGCCTCCATTTCCCCCTCCATTAGATTTGAATTCAGGTTAACGCTGTTATAAACAAGTCGTTTTGAAAATGCAGATTGCATTTGTGATACTACGAAACGTTACTAATTTCTGGTTTTACATTTAATAAACAGAATCAGGCCACAATTTAGTTGCGACTTCACACGGAGGTATGGAGGCGATAGCGATTGCCCAAAACAAATCAACTTCCGTTGGAATGCGTGTAGTAAATAGTAACTACAACACCATCAACACAGTTTTAGGACATTCTAATATTACTCGACCACATTCCCATTCGAGAAGACCTGCACCTGACAAAAACAAACCCAAATGAAATACACATGTTGTAGCTTTTTTAGTTCAGAATTAGAACTAAAAAATAAAAAAACTATTTGCAGAATCACGCGTCTTCAGAACATTTGCGTGTGTGTAAATATAATTTTAGTTTATTTGACTACTATCAATGTGGAATTAATTATGGTACAGCTTAGCTTGTAAAACAGCAAATGTTTCAGTAAAAATATATTTAAGGCAAATAAAGAAAATAATTTTGTTTTGTGGATAAATCCAACTAGAACTAATTATCATATAGTTGTGTATTATTATTTATCTGTTAACAAAGATTCGAGAGGAACGTGGTATAACTATATATATGTAAAACTACTTCTCATCTAAATCCTAAATCTTTAATGGTATCCTGCTCCTGCACTTAAATATGAGCTTGAGTCATCGCCATAACCCCCATGATGACCCCCACCCCCACCCCCTCCAGAATGATAGCGCCCGGACCCTCCGTGATGATTTCCTCCAGAGTTGCTTGAATAATGCTCTCCATAGCCTCCATGTCCTCCTGTGGAACCTCCGCTTTTTCCTCCATATGAGCTTCCACCATGTCCTGAACCTCCACTGCTGTTGCCTCTTTTACCACCGTATTGTTTATGGTTAGAGTCTCCGTAATCCCCTTTCCTTGCTCTGTCATAATTGCTGTTGGTGCTGTATCCAGAGTTGGAATCGTACGAATCACTACTATGATAACCTCCTTTCCCACGATGGTTGTGTGATTGACGATTATGATGATTGTACTGATTTCTTCTCGGTTTAGACTTATAGTTATAAGATTGTTTTCTATTTTTGTGACGCCCTTCTGCTGGTTCCAACTCGTAAGAGACATCTTTTAAAGATCGTGTATTTCTTGTTAAAAGAACTGACTCATCATCGTTCTCAACGTAGAAAGGTTGTTTTGATTCCAACCTGGAACCAAAATTAAACTGATTGGGAGTCGCAACTACGTCTAAGACGTTTCCAAATATTTCACCAGTTTGTGAAAATATTATACTGATGAAAATTGAAATACTCCCTATCCTAACCGAAGTGGTTTCCATTTTGCAGATAAACAAAAATATAACTTGATTTTTTTACAATTTTTTATTTTGGTTTTAAAGCGAACTTTGGTTTAACCATTACATTTTGGGGTGATTATCCCCAAACTACTGCTTGTTTAGAACTGACGCTCGACAGTGTTAACTTCACATAATTTATTCCATAAATTCTGATTTATTTTTTTGTATGATCGATGTATATATTCAAATTGCATATTACGCGCACATCATAAAACGATAATGAATAATGAAGATTACACGTCAAAATGTTTCGATAGTCAATTCTTTACATCATTATCAAACAACAGTTCTGTCGCAGTTTCTTACCTTAAAAATCATTATGATCACAAACCTGATACATTGTCTATTTCAACTCCATTTTGATTGCTTCACTACTCGTCCCACGTCGTTTTGTTACGAAAGCGTGAAAATTTGCTTACGGTTACGAGAAATTTAATGCGACGTTGCATGAATGTTGAGGTTTTTAGGTTTACGGAATGGAGTATGGAGTCTTTCAAGCGTCACGTTTAAAGGTAATTTTGTGAACGGTTTATTTACCGAGAGCTCGTCGAATGATGATTTTCATGCTTGAAAATTCAAAAAAACATTTAACATGGAGTCGCTGTAAGCAAGGTGGCTTATCAATTTAATTCGGTTAGGCTTGACCTATATCTTGCCAACTTGTTGAGAATTTTGAAGGATAACCATATTTTACAAGTAAAACCAGATGTCGGGTTTATGTGCGTAAAAGATTCCCAGAATACACGTGAATTTATAGTAATTTAAATTGGTATGATTGTGCACTCATTGATTATGTAGCTTTGATTAATTTTTTGTTCGAACATGGATTCAGATGCAAGACACATGTAAATGCAAAGATGCAATAATCGTTCACTTTAAAATGACAAGAAACATTCCCTGAAGATGTTCTCCACTGCCGTATTTATTACTGAAAATGAAAGCAATGATGTTTATTGTCAAATATATGAAATGCTTGTCTCAGTATTTGAAATACACGTTCACAGTGTATTTGTCATGTGTGTGAATACATTGATCGCTCTGTTTTAAACGCAAATATGACCGCAGCCGTTTGAGACGCATTTCATTTTTGATGGACAGTCGTCATCGGAAGAACACTCTTCTACGCACGTTCCTGGCGATCGTGCCACTCGTTGCTGAATTCCATGGAAGTTCTGTAACACTGAGACACCTTTGTCAGAACCGTACGTTGGATCATGAAGGGAGGCTGCGTTAACGGGGTTTGGATGAAACAAACCAATGATGACAAGCATCACAAAGAGATTGGTCACGACGAATTTCATAGTAAGTTTGAATAAATCAGCTCAAGATGTGAGGAAAATATGGACAATCACACTAAAAGTAAATAATTATTGTCAATATAGTATTCAAGCAAAAATTTGATTATAGAAGTATATAAGCCAAGTTACCTGTCTGCGACAAAAGATGTTGTCAAACGTTGTATTTGGAATAACTGAAGTAACTATCTAGCCAAGTAGAAGTAATGGGTATAAAGTCCAGCAATTGATGTTGATTTACTTGGAAAAAATAAAGGAAAATGAATCTGTGTGCAACATCTAATTAAGCTAATTAAGTTAATCAATATGTAACTAAGCCATTACAACAAAAGCCATAATCAATCATGTACTTGCTCACCTCACTGACTCACCTCATTATACATTGACCACAAAGTGACTGGAAATTTGCTTATGCTCATATCGTAAAGAATATGCTTATATCATCGTATATGAATAGTTCGGTAATGAAAATGACTAGTACCAACGGAAAATCAGACAATGAAAACCAAGTTGTACATATTGCGCACATGCAAGTAAAACAACGGACTTGAAGACTTTTGTGGAAATGGGATTAGTCATCCTATAAAGGAAGTAAAATAATTAAAGCAGGGTCAACGGTACAGGACAGGCATGGAGTCGCTGTATGCAAGGTGGCGTATCAATTTAATTTAAGTTATTTTATGTTTGACGCTTTGAGAATTTTGAAGGGTAATCAATCATATTTTACAAGTAAAACAAGATGAAAGATGTCAAACATATTTTTGTACATGGGCAAATAAAAGACGACAACAAGAAACACTCCTGGCGGTGTCTATCCCTCACCGCGTATTTTATTATTGTGGAATTTGTCCGGCATGGTAAAAATGAAAGCAAAATGCTTTCTATCGTCAATATATAAATAAATTAAATACTTGTGTGATAATATTTACTTGATTACTTTAAATTTCCTCACTCTCCATGTTCCAGCGCGTCCAGTACTTTGTGTGTTTGTATTTTATGTCTCATTTTTGAGCCGGACCACCCTTATCTTTAAAAGCAAATGTGTCCACAACCGCTTGAGATGCAATTCGCCGTTGATGGACAGTCGTCATCGGAAGAACACTCTTCTATACATCTTCCTGGTGATCGTGCCGCTCGCTGATGAATACCTTGGAAGCTATTTGATACTGATAGTCCTCCGTCAATGCTTCTCCGAAAATCCTCCCTTGGATCATGAAGGGCGACAGAGTTAACGGGGCTTGGATGAAGCATGCCTATAATGATGACAAGCATCACTAAGAGATTTGTCGGGGCGAATTTCATTGTAAGAGTGAAATCAGGTCAAGAGACGAGAAATTCGACGTAAAGTAGAATACTATGCAAATATACACTGCAAAAGTAAATAAATACTATAAGATTTGGCAGTACGAATAGTATGATCAATATCATATCATATACGAGCAAAAATTCAATTTTTACAAACTTTAATCAAAGTTACCTGTCTAGCGTTGCCCTTTGTATAACGGAGGTAAATGGCAGGGATGAGTACGAATCCTTAAATTGCTAAAATTTAAAAAATGAAGTAGTTGGTTTGAGATTTAGTTTTATTGTTTTAGTATACCTATTCTCGCGGAGTGCCATATCTAGTGAATTGCATATGATAATACATTGAACAAACACGGATAAAAAAAATCATGTACTGGCTCTATTTATGTAATACATTGTCCACAAAGTGACTGGAGAGTTACTTGATATGCTCATATCCTACATATACGACATACCAAACACAATGTACTACTTGCATGAATAGTTCCATGATCAGAATTACTACTAATGAACTAATGTTTATTTTTATTTATATGCCTACGTCTGTTTCTTTTGTAAAACCTTACATCCATGTTAGCCACTAGTAGTTCCAAAACTAGAAAATGAGACAGTTACAACTTACAACCAAGTCGACCATTATTATGCATGTAAAACAATGGGCTTTTAACATCAACGTCCGCAAGTGCATGATGAATTTAGATTTAATTTACGTTTATGTATAAAGAAAGACACGCTTGAAGTAGCAACTAGAAATCTTGAATGCCTACACACACAAGCACAAGAATCGTGACAGTTTCATAAAACAAGCAGAGGTATCTTAAATATAGCTATAAACCCAATCGGTCGTAAATGAGAAATGTGTCATCAAGATGATGAGTCATGACTCGTGAGTTATGTAAATTACTGTGAAATGAAATAAAAATGTGTAAATTGCTGTGGTACATATGCGCAGTAAGCAAATGAAGAAGCTTTGTTGAACTCGACCTTGTGAAAACTTTGAACGTTCTTTGAACCCCACCAAGCAGATACATAATGTTAGCAAGTAAACTATATAAAAGTTATAAATATTTGACAACACATCTTGTTTGTTCATCCTGGTCTTCATACAAAAAAATTCATATAAATAAGTCAATTACAACGGAAATACTGAGAAACTAAAAAATTCACAAACGCATACAAAATTTCCCTTAATGATCATAAATCACTTTATAAAATAAAATGATTCTGACATCATTGTAGCATAGATGCGAGACAAACTCCTATTACAGCTAAATAGATATGATGCTTGACAAAAAGTTTTATTTTTTATTAAGAAACCACCCGTCTTTCTTTTTTTTGACTATGTCCGTTTTTGATATGTTGAATTGAATGTAATTCGTACTTAAGTATTTCATACGCAAGAAGAAGTACACATGAAACTGAAATACAAATTCTCCTTTTTTTTCGTGTAATCTTTCCAGGACAAAAGGGTTTGATTGACTTGCACGTGAATGTGAATGCAGATTTGCAGGTGTTTCGTTCTCATTATACCAAAAATGCAGCTGAAAGTCATATACGTACATGGTTGTAATATGCATATGTGTAATATCTTACTACCCCAATAAATCTCTGCAGTTAATTTTTTTCTCAACTTTCTCATCTATGTAGCTCCATTCCATTATTGATCGATTGATCAAACAATGAAACTCACAAAAAGAAGCAAATATTCAATATTGCGTCTTTTCATCCCGTCCATTCATCCACCATACTGAATTTTTTTTCTATTTAGAGAAAGCTATAGCTTTTACGGTGAAACACATTATTTTATTTTTCACAAAACAACTTTCTTTTATTGTGTGTTTGAACCTTTCCTTCCCTCCAGTTCTAAATACATGTTATTCATTCTATTGCTACTGTGTACAGTAATTAATATCAATAAAATGTTTACTTAACTTGTTGTATCAAAATAAGATGCCGTGAGATTCAGCAGAACAACCACACATTGCATACACAATGGCGGAAAAGCGCCGTGCAGAAAGTGATGCTAGATTGGAATATATTTATTCCTTTCTATCTGAGTCTAGTGAACTGCCCCGTCATGAAGTATCCCAACAAATTCATGAAGCATCCTTGGTAAACACATTTTAAGTGGCTACTGCATTATAATCCCTTTGAATAGTGGACAACTAAACTCGGTTTTTTTGGAATGTTTTTTTTTCTCTCTATTAGGTGCCTAAAATTAATGGACTGTTCCAAGTACGAAGTCCAATGGCTCTCCTTTTATATTACCAGGATGAGCCCGTTGAGACTACTGCTGAACCGGTCAGTGCTTTATGTACATATATGTCGCCATGTTAAATGATAGTGGTAGTTATACTTCCAATTGCGTACCTATATTTGCATAACTAAAAGCCATGTTCCATTATTGTGTTCCCTTTTACGTTATTAATGACTTTTACCAGATGCCTAAATCAAGTAGGGGCAGTCCTCCAAAGCAGACTGGAGTAGCTCCAGTGGTGAAGAAACGGCTGTTGGATACAGATGGCGAATCCAAGTTCCTTACGGGAATAGCTGTCTTTTACTTTCGAACATCGAATGTAAAACCAGTCACCGAAGAAAACTACTACAAGGTGCACATTTTTTTTATAAATCTCCAGAATTTAAAACTGGATTTAATGATCCAAAGTGAAACCTGGATTAAATTTTTGCCACCAGGAGTTAATGTGTGGCACCATGGACGGTAGGGAAGCTGGTGGGGCACTCCGCAACATGTGGAAGTCCATTGAACAAGTTTACATTCCTAGTCTGATGGGTCTTGCAGGCGGGCATGAAGATGGTGACATTGACGAATTCGTGAGAAACTCAATTAGAGAGAGAATGGTGCCAGCGCTCCGCTCCTTTTGCAGCGCTATTCGCGTATTGGAATTTATTCAAAAGGACTATCGTACGCTGGTTGTGACTGAACGAGTTTTTTATGGTCATGAACAAATTGAAGACATTCGTAGATATGCGAGGATGCCAGAAAAATTACAAATTCTAGAGAGGACTGTGAGAACCTGGACGGACACTGTGACACAACTGGTATCCGAGTCGGACAGACTTCGAAAAGAAGTTGACTCAGATGGGCCACAGGATGAGGTTGAATACTGGAAACACCGTGCAGCCCAGTTTGCCTTGCTATCTCAGAAAATTTACTCTGGAGAAATGAAGTATACTATTTTATGTCTCCAAATTGCCGGTTCCAATGCTCTAAAGGTTTGGAAGTCTCTAGAATTCAGAGTCAATCACGTTTTTAACGAGGCAAAGGATACGGCAGCGTATATTGA
Source organism: Callyntrura sp. NNG-2020 (assembly GCA_027744055.1). Taxonomy (NCBI): domain Eukaryota; kingdom Metazoa; phylum Arthropoda; class Collembola; order Entomobryomorpha; family Paronellidae; genus Callyntrura; species Callyntrura sp. NNG-2020. The sequence continues at coordinate 19,077 of JAHZNE010001416.1, read as the reverse complement.
CCGAATTGACAAGGTTGCTCATTCCCTGTATTTGGATAATCCCCAAAAGATTAAAGGGGACGTGAAAATGCTTATGCAGACAGTGATGATGATACAAACATCCTCGTCTTACTACAACACATCCGAAAAGATTTCTCATTTGCTTGTAAAAATCACAAATCAAATGATTCAGCGATGTAAAATGTTTCTCACGAATGGGGGCAAATCAGATTTATGGAGCCAGCCAAGAAATTTGGTGCACAGTAAAATAAGTGACTGCATTGAATTAAATAAAACTTACAAGAGAACGTACACCCAGTGCTCGGCCAAGACAAGGGCAAAAAGTTCTAGTAAAGAGATTTGCATTAGTGAGCACTACGTGTTTGGAAAATTTGATTCCTTTTGCAGCAGACTGCAAAAGATTTTGAACATTTTTCGAACACTTGATGGGTTTGAAGCTCTGTTTAAAACTCACGTGTGTGGGCTGTTATGGGATGATACGATTGATGAAAAGCAGAAGGAATTTAGCGCATTGGTAAAGTCGCTGACGGCGAAGAATTATGATCATTTGAATTATCGGCAACACGAGGTGGACAAGGACTTTGACTTTTTTATTGAGAGGACGGAAGAAATGAAATTGGCGCTTAATAAGCTAATTGAAAAAAACTACTGCGACACTTGGGAAAGTCCACAGGCTATAAAGTTTCTGAAACGCATTGAGGAAGTTAACAAATATGTAAGCAGACAAGCGGATATTAAGTACTTCAAATAACATTTTAAAAAAACCTTCAAGGTCTCATTTTCAATATTTGGATTGGTTGTAGGTGGAATTATGCACGGTGGACGACAAATACGACAGAATTGCTGAATATTTTCTAGGGAAAATCAGATACACGAGGGACTTTTTTCATAGGAAAAAGAGAAAGGACAATGTCCCGAGGGGTATGCCCCCAGTTGGAGGTGATACTTACTTTGCACCACTAATCAATTCTAATAAATAGAGTAGTTGTAAATAGTATAGTGATTTTCAATAAGAAAGGTTTTTGTATTTTGCAGGGAAAGTTATGTGGATCAGGGCAATGGTGATGCAATTGGAGACTTTTACCAAAGAATTTGCAGCGCACCCAAAGTTGCGAGAGTTGCCTCAATATAAGATCCTCGTGAGAGAATACAATAGTTTTGCAATGGAGGCAGCAACTTTTGAGATACGATTTTTGCGTAAATGGGAAAAGGCCTGCAAGGTAAATTGTAGCGTGTACACTACACTATATCTGCAAGTAACATAACTAGAGCGTAAGTTCTTTTTCTCTTTCGTGCTTGCAGTTAACTACCGTGGAAGAACCTTTAAAACATTCAATTTTAAAGTATGAAAACAATGAAAAATTGGTTATCAACTTGAGTTCCACAGTGGTCTCATCAATAGCAGAAGGCGACTGTTTAAGTAAACTGATGTGCGACCTTCCCCTTCCCACCAAAGTCCTGCTGCTTAAAAGTTCACACTTTCAGTCTGTCTGTGACAGGCTTGATGTTAGTCTACAATGAAAAAGTATAAAGTATTTAAAGTAGTTGCAACTACGGCATATTCCTCGTATCTGTACTTTGTCATAAAATAGATGCTACTGGAGGTGTTCACTTGTGGGGTTCAAAGAGTGAAAGCAGAGGTTCGCCCTCTCTTGTTTCCCCAAATTATACGATTAGCATCCTTGCTCCATCCAGCCGTCACGGTCATTAATTGGACAAGTAGTTTGTGGGCAAACTATTACAAACGATGCATCAAATCTATGAATGATTTCAATACTCTCGTTACACAGTATGATGAACGTTTAAATTTAATTAGGAAATAATTTACGCAAATAAATATGTTCTATTATATGGGGAATTTGGTACATGTAGAGTTCATGACGTGTTTGACCATCAAATAAGTGGCACATTTGATGATATGCAAGATATAATCCTGTGCGCAGAGTTTATTCGACTCCCTTGGACACTGGACGACTTTTTGGAGAAAACTTACAAAACGGTTCGAGAATCGGCTGCGGTGAGCTACAACAGTATACATTTTGTATTCGGTATAAAATTTTAAATGTTATCTTTGTATTAAATAAATTTGCAGCTAATTAATGACAAAAGTTTGCATATCCGGGATCTGGTGGATGAAGTCATTCAATTAATTAATCAATCTGGGAAAAAGATTGGGAAGGAAATTATACACGAGTTTAATCTGGATAAACAGCTCCCTCTGTTAGCTGAATGTTCGTTTATATATAATTTAGCTGTCACTTATTTGAAATTAAAACTAAATGCATTGTTTCATCAGTTCATCATGATATGACTTGATTGATTAGTACTAGAGTCATCCAACTCTACCTGTACTAGCCCGGCCAGGAGTGGCGGGGAAAGTAGCAGTGGGTTAGCGACAGGAAGACCTAATAACCTTGCAGATGGTTACGGTTCTCCTGGGAGTCAGCGTAGCCAACCTGATTGGTCAATTGTCGACCAATTGTTTGATTCTCCTCACCTCATCTATGGCATTCTCATTGGGCGATGTTCCAAAGAAATGAAAGAATTGGTCAAGAACGCCAATGAAGATGTGAAATTTCATTTTTCCAAGCAAGTGTTTGATATCGTGGTTCAAATTATTAAAACAAGCTTGGGACTAATTCGAAGGCGATTTTTGGGTTCAAAAGGCTCTATAGGATCGTCCATGTTTAACACAGGTACTGTCTCTACTGCCAGCAAATGTTCCAATTCTTCTTCTTCATCATGGTCCTATTAATGAAGGACCATTTTACTTGTCTTAAATTAGCCATCCTTAGTTGGGAAGGCTCAAGCTTTTTCCATGAAAAGCCAATTTTCATTTTGGAAACACAGCTTCAAGGCGCTACAATTATAATTAAACCAACCATCGAGCAAATACAAGAGACGATCAGCCAGGTAGGTCGAATAATCGTAGCTGCCGCAAAGGGGATAGATCAGTGGAACTCTTACGGACTGGAAGGTCACGAGTTTCAGCAGCCTCCTGCCAACGACAAAAAAGCCAGGCGTCGCAAATTATACAGAAGCATTTCGCAAGATCGTACGGGAGCAGCAGTGCGACCTTTTAATTACTTTTCTCAAGTTTTGGAGAATAAAGAAATTGCCAAGTTTACCGCCGCCTTGGCTAACTGCACGCAAGCATTAAAGGATAGTTTGCAGGAGTTTATGGAAGTTTGGGAATGTTTTGACAGTTTGTGGAGCCCAGAACGTTATCTGGCAGCAAAGGAATTTGCGGAAACAAACCCATCATGGGTTGATTTTGAGGAGAAGTTAGTAGAGTGTCAGGATAGCGCTTCAAAGCTTCTTGCTCTGCACGACTTTTATGACTTTGGAGCTATTCGTATAATGGCAGGTGAGGTGAAAAGAACAAAAAAAAACACATCTGCAGTTGGATATATAGAGAGATTTCATTTTCAATACCGTTTTGCGCTTTGATGTAAAATTGCAGATACCTTGAAAAGAGGGCTAATTAGTGAATGCAGAGAACTCATTTTAAGACACGGTTCATACTTGAAAAACCGTTACAAACGAGAAATGGAATTTGTTGTTATCACCTTGCAAGATTTTCAAAAGAAGCTAGAGGGGAGTATTGAGACAATTGAAGATATTCGTATAGCAATGGACAATTTAAAAAAGTTCAGGGATTCAGAGGTAAATTGTTATTGTCGTTTTACCAAGTGTAGAATTTCCTCTATATCATGATTTACGGCTACTTTACAGGTTGACCTGGATCTTAGAATCCCTCCAATCGAAGAAGCGTTTTACGTTGTTTCCAAATTCAATATTCCTGCCGTTGGAGATGAGCACGAGGAAGCAGATAGTCTTCGTTACATGTTTCAAAAATTACAGGACACGGCTAATCGAATGTCAGCAACTGTTGTCAATCTGTATCCGTCTTTTCGTGAGCAACTACTTACAGATTTGGACACATTTAAGGTGGAATGTGAAGATTTTTGTGTGGAATATGGAGATGACGGACCTATGAAACCGTCATTGGCTCCCCGCGAAGCCTCGGACAGGTTATTATTTTTTCAGGTACGTGTACCCTTTGACTGATTCATGACTTTCACCACGTTTTTTTGCGAATGGTATTTTATAATTTTTACGTCTTGATAATAGAATCGGTTTGATGCTCTCTGGCGGAAGCATGTACAGTACGCAAGTGGTCAACAACTTTTTGGAATGGTTCCAGAAGAAAATGAAAATATGTTGACAATAAAGAAAGAGTAAGAAAACGTGTAGCTAGTATTTAAAGTAATGAAGACGCACCCTGATCTGATGACACTGGTGCATTTGAAATATTTCAGATTAAATCTCCTCCAAAAGCTGTACCGGTTGTATAACGATGTAATTGACCGAGTAAGCAGCTATTACGACATTCTTTGGAAGGAGGTCAACATTGAAGAAATTAACAATGAACTTCTTGAATTTCAAAATCGGTAACAGTAATCATGATTATATAGTGACCAAAATGAAAGTACAAATCCAAATTAATAGTTTGGTATATTTTTTTAATTAATTTTTGTTGCTTTATCTCAGTTGTCGCAAATTGCCCAAAGCATTGAAGGAATGGCCTGCTTTCTTTGCCCTGAAGAAAACGATCGATGACTTTAATGATATATGTCCCTTGCTTGAATTAATGAGTAACAAAGCAATGAAGCAACGTCACTGGCAAAAAATTATTGAAACGACAAAATATGTTTTTGAAATTGAGCGAGATACATTGTGTCTCAAAGACATATTGGACGCACCTTTACTTGAGTTCAAGGAAGAGATTGAAGACATGTGCATATCTGCTCTGAAAGAGAGGGATATTGAAGCAAAATTACGGCAGGTTACAAATGAATGGTCTGTACAAGAGTTGACTTTCATTTCATTTAAAAACCGAGGAGAGCTACTGCTGAGGGGGGACACCACTGCAGAAACAATCACAGCATTGGAAGATTCACTAATGATCTTAGGGTCCCTATTGTCCAACCGATACAATGCCCCATTTAAAAAGCAGATTTCTAAGTGGGTGTCAGATTTGTCCAACACAAATGAGATCCTGGAGAGATGGCTGCTGGTGCAAAATATGTGGGTGTACTTGGAAGCTGTATTTGTTGGTGGGGATATTGCAAAGCAGTTACCAAAAGAAGCAAAAAGGTAACAGGAACAATAAAGCATTCTGACATATACGGTTTGGTATAAATCCTAAATCCTGTTTTGAAACCCAATTTAATCACCCAACTCAGATTCAGCAAAATAGATTCCTCTTGGCAGAAAATATTGCATAGAGCTCATGAAACACCAAGCGTTGTTTCCTGCTGTGTGGGTGATGAAATGCTAAAGCAGCTTTTGCCACATTTACAAGGCGAGCTGGAGCTCTGTCAGAAATCATTAAGCGGATATCTGGAAAAGAAACGTTTGCTCTTTCCAAGATTTTTCTTCGTTTCGGATCCTGCTCTGTTGGAAATATTGGGACAAGCTTCAGATTCGCACACAATACAATCACATTTATTGTCCATATTTGATAACATTTCTACAGTCAGTTTTCACGACAGCGACTACAACAAGATAATAGCAATCAATTCCTCGGAAGGGGAGTCTATTAAAGTAATCTGACCAAATTCATTGCAGAATAATTAGTTTGGTTTATTGTGTCAGCGTTTTCCAATGTATTTTCCCATGATTTACAGTTGGAGAAGTCTGTTAAAGCCGAGGGCAGTGTGGAGGTTTGGTTGAACCAACTACTGCAGCGAGCTCAATCATCTTTGCACTCAACAATAGGCGAGGCAAGTAAAGTGGTGGCTGAAGGAAATTCTCATCAACGATTTCTGGAAATGGTAGAGGTGCTTCCAGCCCAGGTGAAATAGAATTATATACGTTGTGTGCCCAATTTTGTTGGTCACATCGCATTTATAACAAAGCAATTGCATAATACCACCAGGTTGGAATACTGACAAACCAAATGATTTGGACGAGAGATTCGGAAACTGCATTGATGCAAGCTAAACAAGATAGGAAAGTTATGCATGATGCAAATAACAAGTTTTTGGAACTTCTCAACCAACTCATTGATCAAACGACGAAAAATTTGACAAAGATACAGAGGATCAAGTATGAAACTCTTGTAACCATTCATGTGCATCAACGGGATATTTTTGATGCAATGGCAAGAAAATAATTTTGTAACATTTATGATACATAATTTCAGTGAAAATTGCCTTCTAATTGTATGGTATTACACACACCATGCTCATATTACATGTGTCTAAAAATGCATAAATCTGTAAATTTAGGTTCGCATGAATGTCAAATCCATTAATGATTTTGAATGGACGAAACAATGCAGATTTTATTTTCGAGATGACATTGATGTCACTGAAATTTTGATTACTGATGTGTACTTTACATATCAGAATGAATATCTGGGATGCACAGACCGTTTGGTGATAACTCCATTGACTGATAGGTTCAAAGAAAACTTTATTATAAAAGTTCAAACCTCTTTGTAGCTAAATTTAATAAGTGCCAATAACGATTTACTTTGGTACAGGTGCTATATTACTTTAGGACAAGCCTTAAATTTGAGCCGAGGTGGGTTAAGCTCAGGACCTGCAGGTAATCAATTTTGGTTGTCTCAAATAATAATTAAATTATTATTTTTCAATAAATATCAAAATTTTTATATCTTCTCTGTTACAGGAACTGGAAAGTGAGTTTAGTACATTTTATACATGTTGTTGCCTTTCGTAAATGTTCATGATATGTCCGCTGCATATTTTACATTTCGGTGAAAATTAAAATAGAACTGAAACGGTGAAAGATATGGGCAAAACCCTGGGGAAATACGTCGTTGTCTTCAATTGTTCTGATCAAATGGATTATAAAGGACTTGGGAGAATTTATAAAGGACTAGCGCAGTCTGGTTCCTGGGTATGCAAATTTTTCAAAGTAGTAGCATTATTGCTTGCATCATTCTGCTAGAGCACAACATACAATGTTTGAATTAGCAATTTTCTAGAACTGTATATGCTTTTTCAGGGCTGCTTTGACGAATTCAATCGTATAAATCTTCCAGTTCTCTCTGTAGCTTCACAACAAATTGCTGTTGTTCTTGGGGCAAAGCGAGATCGAAAGAAAAGTTTTATTTTTACAGACGGAGATGCCGTGGAATTGAACCCTGAATTTGGCATATTTCTGACAATGGTATAGCCTAGCAGTTTGGAAATTAATTTGTAAACAGTAAAAGTATACCTCTTCCATATTTTCGATCACTACAAATAAATTTCTTCTAGAATCCAGGATATGCTGGCCGGCAAGAGCTCCCAGAAAACCTAAAAATACAATTCAGGACCGTGTCAATGATGGTGCCAGACAGACAAATCATTATTCGAGTTAAATTAGCCAGTTGTGGCTTTCTCGAAAATATAACATTAGCCAGAAAGTTTTATACTCTCTACAAACTCTGTGAGGAGCAATTGACAAAACAAGTTCATTACGATTTTGGGTACGATACTGTTACGAGAGATAGTCCACAAATTATAGTAATAAACAAAAACAAAATGCAAATAACCATGTGATTGATTCACAGGTTACGGAATATTTTAAGTGTTCTACGAACATTGGGATCAGTTAAACGTTCAAGCAGCTCAAAAGATTCGGAAAGTACCATTGTAATGAGAGTATTGCGAGACATGAATTTATCAAAACTAATCGGTAATTTTTGTTACATTTTTTCACGAGTTGTCTCAGTCGTGAGCCGAAGGAGTAGTCACTTTAAGTGATTTTTCAATTGGTTAACGTGGTGTGATATATTGCTGAAAATTAGATGAGGATGAACCGTTGTTCATGTCCTTGGTGTCGGACCTGTTTCCAAATGTTACCTTTGAACAAGGATCTCACGGGGACCTTGAGGAGTCAATTCGAGATCAGGTTGAAGAAGAAGGCTTAATTTTCCACGAACCATGGGTCCTAAAAATTATGCAGGTAGGTATACATAATACATTTACAATTACAAATTGGGTTGGGCATATATTTAGGCTATTATCATACAATTAAACTGCTACCCAAAATATTACCACGCAGCTTTTTGAAACGCAACAAGTTCGGTAAGCCGACACCAAGGAATTTAATCAAAACTATATAAGCATTTACCTTGACAAATGCGTAAACACATATAAAAGTAAAGTGATGAGTGCTGATTATCAGATCGTTTAAATAGATGAATTAAAGTGGTCGTTTTTTTCGTTTTAGTCACGGAATAATGGTGCTTGGACCTAGTGCTGCAGGAAAATCGGTAATTTTAATACTTTAAAATCCCTGTCAACTTACATTAACACCATTGATTTTGTATGGACGTACTTGTTTCAGACATGCATTCATACTTTGATGGGTGCGTTAACAGCAAACGGCATTCCTCATCGGTAAGGGTCTAATATTAATATGTGTTTGGTTCATTTATTTTTCACATATACGTAATATTGTTGTTGCATGTTGTCGCTGAAGAGAAATGAGGATGAATCCAAAAGCTATTTCCGCACATCAAATGTTTGGACGTTTAGACATTGCCACAAACGATTGGACTGACGGCATTTTTTCTGCTCTTTGGAGAAAAACGTTGAAGCACGATAAGAAATCTCAAGGTCATTTACAATTCATGATTAACGAAAATGCATTCAGGTATTTTGTGTAAGCTACATTTTGGTAATTTTTCTGTAAAAGGAGGTCATATCTGGTTAGTACTTGACGGCCCAGTTGATGCTGAATGGATCGAAAATCTTAACTCGGTATTAGATGATAACAAGGTATGGAGTTGAAGGCATCCTATTCATTTTGCTCCACTCATTCATCATTGACTTTTACGAATGATTATGCCTCTTTTTGATTTACGCACACATTTTTCTCATTAGACTCTGACGTTAGCAAACGGTGACAGGTTACCAATGTCCTCCACTTGTAAAGTCATTTTCGAACCTCACAATATTGATAACGCTTCTCCAGCAACTGTGTCAAGAAATGGAATGGTAATTATCATGTTTGCAATGTGTGACATCAATTTTAGTACTATATGTTAACACTTGTAAGCCATTGAAAATATATATTGAATATCATGTAGGTTTACATGAGTTCATCAGGTTTAAACTGGCTCCCTCTAATTGAAGCATGGCTTCGTAAACGAGACACTCGAACTGCATCCATATTACGACACTGTGTAGACAGCACCTTTTTTAAAGTCTACGACTGGTCCAGACAAAACCTACACTATAAAATGCCCATTTTGGAGTGCAACGTTGTCTTCCAAGTAATTATCCTTTCTTTCTATATTCTTTTTGTTCCTCTTTTCCATGTGCTGTTCCGCCGTTTTTTCCAGTGCATTTGTCAAGTAAATTTTTGAACTTTGAACATTAGATGCTTACCCTGCTTGAAGGTCTTCTTCCAAAAGAAGAACCTGCTGAGGCAGCAGAACCCTCAGCATTAGCAGGCCCAGATACGCAGCGTGTACCTGACAAGAAAATAAGCGAAACTAGCATTGTAAGACTGTACGTTTTTAGTCTAGCATGGAGCATTGGCGCGTTCTTGGAACAAGAGGATAGGATAAAGTTGGACGGATTCCTTCGAGATGAATCCGAATTTAATCTACCCCTTCCTAAGCCTGCAGAAAGCAGCAACGAAACTCTGTTTGACTATGTTTTAAAAGGGGAACGATGGTATCCGTGGTCCAAAGAAATTAAAGAGTGCACTCTACCTGAAAACTACTTGAATGAATTGTTTACATTCATGGTTCCAAATGTGGACAACGTACGAACTAGTTACCTGATGGACATTGTAGCAAAACAGGTTTGTACACAATTTTGATTCAAACATTTGCTCCGCCCGGTTTCAATGACAGGTCATTATGATACATTTTTGCAGGGAAAACCTGTGCTTCTCATTGGAGAACAAGGTTCCGCAAAAACCTTGATGATTGACACGTACACCAAGAAAACATACAACCCTGACGATCATCTCATTCGTATCGTAAACTTTTCCTTTGCTACAACCCCCTACCAATTCCAAAAAACCGTGGAAAACTACATGGAGAAAAGAGTGGGAAGTACGTTTGGTCCTCCTGGTGGAAGGAAAATGACCATGTTCATTGATGACATTAACCTCCCAGAGATTAACTCTTGGGGAGATCAAGTTACAAATGAAATTCTTCGACAAATGATGGAAATGAATGGATTTTACAACTTGGAAAAACCTGGTGAATTTACAAACATTGTTGATGTGCAATTTATCGGATCAATGATTCACCCTGGTGGAGGGCGTAATGATATCCCATCCAGATTAAAGGTACCCCTTTCATTAGTGGCGTGGCATCATGTTCCATGAACGTCATAATAATTAATCGTTCACAATTCTCCTCAATACAGAGACACTTTGCCATATTAAACTGTACACTTCCTACGGATGACTCAATCGATCGTATTTACCGCACGATTGGCATGGGTCACTACAATGCTAAAAGAGGGTTCACTGACGAGGTGCGTGAAATTATAGATAAGCTTGTGGGTCTCACCAGACAGTTGTGGAAGTCGACCAGAAAGACACTATTACCGACGCCAGCAAAATTCCATTACATTTTTAACTTGAGAGATTTATCTCGTGTCTGGCAAGGAATGATTGGAACACTTTGTACCGTTATCGATTCTGAACGATCCGTGCTTAAACTGTGGATACACGAAATTACTCGAGTATTCACTGACAGATTTGCAGATCCAAAGGACAAACTGTGGTTTGATTCTGAAGTTTGCGAGCTCACTTCCAGTGTCCTTGGCAAGCAATACGTTGAAATGGTTAAAACAGTACCACTGTTTGTGGATTTCATGAGGGATGCCCCAGAACCGACCGGTGAGGAGGGGGAAGATGCGGACGTTGAGCTGCCCAAAGTATATGAGCCAGTGGAAGATTTGGACCAGTTGAAAGAGAGATTGCTCATGTTTCTCGCGCAGTATAATGAAATTGTTCGAGGGTCGCCGATGAATCTGGTATTCTTCCCGGATGCAATGGCTAATCTGGTGAAGATTTCACGAATTATTCGAAATCCAGGAGGGAATGCGTTGCTGGTAGGAGTGGGAGGAAGTGGTAAACAGTCTCTGACAAAACTGAGCGCCTTTATTGCGGGTTATCAAACATTTCAAATAGCATTGACGAGGTACGCAAGCAAGCCGTTAACAACACTGCACAACTGTAGAGTTACATTATATAACACCAGAGCTATAATGAGATGAAGCTGCAAACCAGCTACATGGAATAATGCAGCTTTATTGACCTGTTTGCATTGTTCCCGTATGTAGATCGTATAACTTGAGTAATTTTCTGGAAGATCTCAAGTTGCTGTATCGGACTTGTGGTGCACAAGGGAAAGGGACAGCTTTCTTATTTTCTGATCAAGATATCAAAGAAGAAGTGTTTTTGGAATATCTCAATAATGTTCTTTCTTCAGGTAAAGTTTTATGCCAATTCTCAGATACCATAAAATACCAGATGAACAAAAAGTGATCCTTACCGTTTATATTGTATTATACGGAAAGGCGTTATCGCTAACTTGTTCAATCGGGACGAGCACACTGAAATCATTGCGGAGCTGACCCCAACAATGAGAAGGGAAATGCCAAAGAAGCAACCAACACCAGAAAATGTGCTGGCTTTCTTTATTCAAAGAATGAAGCAAAATCTACACGCAGTACTTTGCTTTTCACCGGTACAAATTTTGCTGCACATTAAGTGTATATACAACAGAGTATATTTTAAGTTTTAGCACAAGGTACCCTATAGTGAATTGATATGATAGGTGGGAGAAAAATTCCGAAATCGAGCCCTGAAATTCCCAGCTTTAATATCCGGTTGCACTATCAACTGGTTTACCCCTTGGCCATGCTCAGCTCTGGTTGCTGTGGCTGAACACTTTCTGCAGGACTACCCAATTGAATGTACCCCGACGGTTAAAACTAACGTTATTCAAATTCTAGGATCTGTACAAGATTCTGTTGCTGTTATCTGCACTGAATATTTTCAGCGGTAAAATGATTTTACGTTGGTACTCTGAGGGTTCGGTCCTGCAATTGTGATACAAATAATAACATGTAAATTTTGTGTGAACTACTCAGAATGCGTCGATCAGCCCACGTCACACCAAAATCCTATCTAAATTTTCTAGCGTCCTACAAAACGATATACTCAACAAAGATGACAGAATTAAAAGATTCCATCTTGCGGTTGGATTCCGGTCTATTGAAATTAAAAGAAGCTGCAGAGTCGGTGCTAATTCTAAAGAAGGACTTGGCAGTAATGGAAACTGAACTACAAGAAGCTTCCGTAGAAGCAGAGAGAGTTTTGGCATCTGTGCGGGAGCGTGCGGAGGAGGCAGAGGGGATTCGAAACAGAGTTCAAAAGAGCAAGGAAATTGCAGAAAAGCTCGTAACTGAAATTGGGGTCGAAAGGGAAATTGCAGAAGAGAAATTAGAGGCAGCAAAGCCGGCTTTGGAAGAAGCTGAAGCTGCCTTGAACACCATTCTTCCCGCGCATATTGCGACTGTTAGGAAATTAGGGCGACCTCCTCATTTGATCATGAGGATAATGGATTGTGTGTTGATTTTGTTTCAAAAGAAACTTCACCTTACATTTCCTGATCAGCAGTTTTCATGTCCCAAGCCTTCGTGGCAGGAAGCATTAAAGGTGCTCTGCTAAAAATTATCATACAACCGCCCTTACAAAATTTCATCTCTCTGACTTATGCATTTATTAAGTAAAAATACATTTATTGTTTATTTAAAGATGATGGCAAGCACTACTTTTCTGTTGTCTCTGCAAAATTATCCAAAGGATGTAATTAATGAGGAAATTGTTGAAATGTTGGAACCCTATTTCCGGATGGAGGTAATACATTTTTCCAGTCAGGTGTCTGGTGTCACCAGTAGTAGTGAACAACTTTAGGTTTATTCATAACAACACTCGAGTTATAAAGGCTACAGGCTACAACACTAGAGTTGTAGCTTATAACTTTGGAGCCGTAGTAAAAGTTTATAACGGTAGAGTTATAATCATGAATACTGAAGTGTTGCATTGCTATTAATCAACTGAACGTTGATTCCATTATAATTGAACACAAAGAAAATAAGTGGAAAATGGAAAATATAACTCCTCTGTCTTGATTATGATTATGATTATTAGGATTATCAAATGGAAGATGCACAACGAGTTTGTGGCGACGTTGCCGGTCTCCTATCTTGGACAAAGTCCATGTCGTTTTTCTTTGGAGTCAACAAAGAAGTACTACCTCTAAAGGCCAACTTGGCACTCCAAGAGGGTCGGTTAAAACAAGCCACATCCGATTTAGCCCGATTAGAAAATGAATTGGTAGAGAAGAAAAATGAATTGGATGTTGTGAAAAAGGAGTATGATGCAGCATTGGCCAAAACGCAACAATTAACTAACGCAGCAGATGCCTGTCGCCGTAAGATGAGCACAGCGATGGCATTAATAGACGGTTTGAGCGGGGAAAATAAACGATGGACTGAACAAAGGTAATCTTCACTTCGTGCCCATACGGAAAAGTCTATTGTATCGCACATGTGCTCATTACAAAACTGTGTTGCGTTTTTTTCCTTACTTGTAGCAAAGAACTCGGGGAACGAATGGGGCGGTATGATAAAGTTTGCAAAATGAAGAAACATTTTCATTTCACTTTGACCTTGGCGGTTCATACAGTTTCTCTCTCAATAATTCCTGAATTTCAGACTTGTGGGAGACATTTTGATTTCAGCATCATTTTTATCATATTCCGGTCCGTTTAATCAAGAATATAGGGGTGTACTGATGAAGCAGTGGAATCAGCTTATTATCAATTTTGACATTCCAAGGACAGAAAACTTTACCGTTTTATCGTTAATGGTAGAATCATCCGAGGTCAGCAACATTTTGGCCTACCTCTATTTATTCTCTTTTTTTACGAAATTTTCATGTGGCTTTTGACTATATCCTATTTCTAAGGTGTCGTCACAGAGCACTATTTTGGGGTAAGAGGTTTTTTTAAATGTATTCCGTTTATTTGTTTAAAACAGGGTTCACTTGTTGACGACGAAGATTTAATTCGTGTATTGCGAGAAACAAAGGTGACAGCAGAGGAGGTAAAAGAGAAAATAAAAGTTTCAGAAGAGACGGAAAAGAAGATTAGCATTGCACGCAATGAATTTCGACCGATCGCAAGTCGAGGGAGCGTTCTCTATTTTTTGGTTGTAGAAATGGCCAAGATAAACATGATGTATCAAACGTCACTAAAACAATTCCTTACCTTATTTGACAACTCCATTAAAAATTCCACTAAAAGCATGAATGTTGACGAGAGAATCATGAATGTTCTGGATCGTCTGAACTGGGAAGTTTGGCAGTATGTCCAGAGGTCGCTGTTTGAGAAGGACCGATTTTTGTTCACAATTTTGATGGCTCTCAAGATTGACCTGTTCGACAAAACGGTGACTCACGAAGAGTTTATGGTGTTGATCAAGGGCGGAGCTTCGTTAGATTTATCGGCAGTTCAGCCAAAACCGTTTAGGTGGATCTCAGATGTCAGCTGGCTTAATTTGGTGGAATTGTCAAATCTGAGGCGATTTCAAAATATTTTAATGGAGGTATGCACAAACTTGAAAAATGAGAATTAGGAAACGCTGAGGCATATTAAAACATTATCGTACAAATAGGTAACAGAGAAAGAGCTAGAATGGAAAATGTGGCAAGAAACGGAAGCTCCCGAGACAGCTACCATTCCATGTAATTATTCGGAAATGGACACTTTCCGGCGACTGTTACTAGTTAGATGTTGGTGTCCGGATCGCACGTTACACATGGCAAAAACATACATTACAGGTGCACAAAATTCATTCATACGAAATTCATTAGTTTCTCACGGATGAAGTAAAATTTTGGAAGTAAACTCGACGAGAGTGTTGTTTATAGACACACTGGGCCCTGATTTTGCGGAAAGCAAAATCCTTGACTTGGAAAAAACTTGGAGTGAATCTGATGAAATGACACCTCTTATTTGTATACTATCTATTGGATCTGACCCTACACTTGAAATAGAAAATCTGGCAAAATCAAATAGTTATCCGATAAAAGTACGTTGAAAAAGTAACTTTTCAATAGCTTTTAAACAAGAAAAGTACTCACAGTAATATCGATCCCCTGTAGGTCGTCTCAATGGGTCAAGGTCAAGAAGAGCAGGCTCGTCAGTTTATAGCTGATTCAATGGTTTCCGGTTCTTGGCTTTTGTTACAAAATTGTCATCTCTGTCTACCTTTCTGTGCTGAAATAATGGATTACCTGACGGAATGTTCCTCGGTGAATTATAACTTTCGCTTATGGTTGACAACGGAATGCCATAAAGAATTTCCCATAGGACTTCTTCATTCAGCCATCAAATTTACCAATGAAGCTCCACAAGGTGTCAAAGCAAGTTTGCGAAGAACATATCAAGCAGTTAATCAGGTACAAAAAGTTTTGCATAACTTTTGACAACCAGGTGGATTAAATTTGATGATTTGGCACATGGCTGGGATATTATAAATAATCATAATTTCAGGACTATATGGAGTTCTGTTCCTCAAAATACTGGCCAGTTTTGCTCTACTCCGTTGCTTTCCTCCATGCAATTGTTCAAGAGAGAAGAAAATTTGGATCTTTAGGATGGAACATTCCGTACGAGTTCAATAAAGCTGATTTTTCAGCTAGTGTCCAATTTATTCAGAATTATCTGGAAGATATGGATCCCAAAAAGGTTTTACTACATATTTTTTTCACTTTGTAGGTCAAGTTTATCTGACCCACTTTATATTGGAAAGTTCGCACATTTTGCTTTCACTATTGCATATATAAACTCTATTGTTATCCAGCCATCCATCTCATGGGCCACGGTATGCTATATGCTAGGAGAAATTCAATATGGCGGAAGAGTGACAGATGACTTTGACAAAAGATTATTGAACACGTTCACCTCTACATATTTCTGCCCAGATTTGTTGCACGGACATTTTGAATATTTTAAAAGTTATAAAGCACCAATGACGCGTAATCTCATTGTGCTCAATGAAATTATTAATGACCTGCCTAACGTTGACTCACCGGAAGTCTTCGGGTTGCATTCAAACGCTGACATCACGTAAGTTTAAAAATGTAAATGAAGTTGCGATACTATAATGCGGTGGCATCTATAACAATGTGGCCATGTATTTTCTACTTTCGTCCATTTACGACGGACAGTTATCAAATCAACGGAGTTAAAAATATATTTGATGCCATTCTTGGAGTTCAGCCGAAACAAAGTGGGGGTTCTTCTGGAGGCGAATCCCGGGAAGCCGTTGTTTCCCGAATGGCAGAGGAAATGTTGAAAAAACTGCCTCCCAACTATGTATCCTTTGAGGTGCTGGTGCAAATATGACTGATGAAAGAGAAAGATGTAAGTGAGCAATATAAAATCTTCTTTATGCTATTTTCTCTAGGTGAAAGAAGCATTAGGTCGACTTGGTGCACTACTTCCAATGACCATTTTCTTACGACAAGAATTGGACAGAATGGGAAGGGTTCTGAAGAAAGTAAGGTCAACGCTTCAGGACATGAAGCTTGCAGTAGAAGGTACTATTATAATGAGTACTGGTTTGCGGGAAGCGTTTGACGCTATGTATGATGCCAGAGTTCCAGAATCCTGGAAAAAGGTAATTTCTATTTCGCCTCTCTCACGTTTATAAATGATGCGTACAATTTATCGCACTATAAACCACTAATATATAATAAAGCATTAAAAATAACTTATTAATTACCAATCTGCACTTGCATAAAATTATCACAGCAAAAAAGCGGTTAGTAATGGTCTCCTTGTAGAAAAGAAAAGGATGCTGCGAACTGTAACACTTTTGTAATGACTTTTTATATAATTTATTCCACACTAGAATAAACTTTTCGCACAATGCAAATGAAATCGTAATTGCTCCCGCCACATCAACGTTATTTTATGACTAATAAATCTAGCTTAATATATAGTATCATTCTGTTCTGTCAGATTTCATGGGATTCTAGTACGATTGGATTTTGGTTTACGGAATTACTTGACAGGTAACCGCAGTTTAAAATAAGTCGGTTTTATCAAACAGACAAAATCCTCTAGGAAATTTTAAAGTATTATTAAAAAATTAAATACCTGCAGACACAACCAGTATAAAGGTTGGCTTGCAAATGGTAAACCAAAAGTATTTTGGATGACGGGATTCTTTAACCCACAAGGGTTTCTAACCGCAATGCGACAAGTAACTTTTATTAATCTAAATCAATAGTAAAATAAATTCCAATATGCAGTGGTAAAAAACCTTGTATGGTACTTTGTAGGAAGTGACCCGAGCTCAGCGCGGTAAGGGGTGGGCACTGGATTCGGTTGTGCTTCAGAATGTCGTTACGCGTTTTTGGAAAGAAGACATTCACGAATCTCCAGCCGAAGGTAATTTTTAGGGGTCACACATGAATTTCATCGATATTGTTGTTCCGGAAATATCTTATGCTATATGCAATTTACTTTAATGTGATCGTGTGCAGGTGTCTACGTATATGGCCTGTTTGTTGAAGGGGCATCCGTAGAACGTAAAACTGGCAAATTGGTGGAAAGCAAAGCAAAAATTCTTTATGAGCCGGTTCCTGTAGTGTTTATTTTTGCAGTAAACACAACACTAGGAAAAGATCCTAGACTGTACGAGTGCCCCATTTACAGGAAACCAAAACGAACAGACATCAATTACATTGGATCCATTGATTTTTTGACAGACTACAATCCGAAACACTGGATTTTAAGGGGCGTTGCATTATTATGTGATATAAAGTAATTTGGTAATATATGTGAAATGAAAAATAACTTTTTGGTGCTTGCATTATTACAAATTATAATTTACAATCATTGAGCCATCATGAAAAGTAATGAACCGGAGAGGCTCTCTGTCAAAGAAATTAGTATCTGTGCTGGTCGAATATTAACTTTTAATGAATTATAATAGAAATTCTTGATAGTTTTTCGTTCAATATTTCCTCAATAAATATTTTTAGCTCTTGAGAACTTGGAACAATTGTGTTAAATAATTGGGTAAAGTGTCCCATGGATTATCTCCATTATCATCGGTTACATAAATAAATCCTGCACAAGATTTCATGGCTGATACCGCATTGGTGTCCAAACTTTTGATATTATAAGGTAAAATACTCACACTATTTCTACCTTTACCATTTGTATTTTGCGAACAAATCAAATCATTACTTGGGAAGCTTGTGTTAGTCTCGAAAACAACAATGTTATCCACAGTAGCAAAATATTTGAGATTCGTTCTTGTCCCGGGATTTCCAACGGTGAAGTTAAACCCTTGTGACTTTGCATAATTATTGACACTCTGGTAGTACTGTATCTTTGCACTGTTGTCGTCATATGCCATTTCGTCAAAGAATATGCCCTTTGGTTTGTACAGTTGCTTCCAACGATTCATATCAGCTTTCACGGCAGACTGACTTCGTATAGTGTAGTTGGTTGAAACATAACCTAGCGTGTTTATGCCGGCAGAATGGAGTTCCGCAATGGCATTTACGTAAGCGTCATCTTTTTTTGCTTTACCTGGCCCATTGTAAACGTTGACGATGGCCCACGTATTGATGGGATAATCTTTATAGGCGTCAAACAGCTGCTGCCACGCATTCCCTCCATTGTCAGTTTTTGGGTAAATGTACAGTGGTATTATTGATCCTGATTCTACAAAACATACAAAAAAAACCAAAAACGTAAAGTAAAAACCAAAGCGAATATTTTCAAATTGTTATTTTGTTACATGCATGTCGAGATTTCATGTAATTTTTTGTAAAGCCAAGCTAAATTACCTTCAGCAAAGCAGTAACATTTCAACAGCGACAAAGAAACGACGATGAGTGTCGATAAGGAAGCCTTCATTGTGTTCACACTACTACTGCACTTTTTCAAAAATACTTTTTCCCTTTTGTGAAATGCAATATGCAATTGAC
>JAHZNE010001414.1:0-61422 GCA_027744055.1 Callyntrura sp. NNG-2020 | reverse complement strand
GACGCAATTGCTCAAATGACAAAAACGCCAAAGTTTGATATGTTGTAAAGCGTACTTTAAACTGTATTATATCAAAGTTTTATATTTTTGTCACTTGAGCAATGATTTCAAAACCCGCGTCGTAACCCGGCCAATCTCATACATTAATCCAATTAATTATGTTCTTTTGAAATTCAAATGTTTTGTCCGTGAAGAATAGCTGCAATTGTGGGGAATAATACCCATATGTTTACAAATGCCATAAACAACGTACAATTTATTGCCGTATATATCTTTAAAATAGCCCACATATGAGTATAATTTTTTACTCGGATTCGATGGAAGCCTATCAGCTATTAGCATGTGGGTCATGTGGGTGTCTGATTGATTAGCCAAAATATTCGTCATATAATAATGGGCCGCAAACTTACCTGCAAAACCGCAGTAAAAAAACCATGCAAGGATGTGATGTCGTATTACCAATTACAAACTAGGCCGATGATGTAACGAAGTAATGATTGAATGAGTAAAATGAATTGTGTAATTTTCTCACCAACTGTGATGCTTTATCCAATTTTTATTATAAAAGAGTGTTTTTAGTTTTTACATTTCTTTTTCATGCTAGCATTTTACCGGACCACATTGCACTTTACATCTTCCATTATAATCATCCCAAAAATACAGTTACTGGTACACATATCATAATTGACATATAGGTAACATCCCCATCGTCCATTAAAATAAAAATGAAATCAAAGCTTGTATTTTACTGTCATCATCTTTAGAACATGATTATGTAATACAAATTAAATAAAATCAGAATTTACAGAGCTATAAAAAAATACATCCTCAAATATTGAAGTAGAAAAACCGACTACTACAAAACAGAAAAATAATAAATACTAAGACGCCAAAAATAATTATTAAACTACTGATTTCAAGTGACTAAACTACATTTTTAAAAGAATGTATTATGTATGTACCTTCATATCAAAGTTTGTCAATTTAGCTTATCGATCTGATTCACCTAAATGTCTACAAGCTATGAATGATGAAATCAACGTAAAAAAAAAGATTAGTCTCTTACTGCTTGCGATTGAATGTAAATAAAGGCATGAAATACACCGTTTTAAACCCAGTGGCAGTTAACTATATTACAAACTAATAATTTAAATGATTAAACCTTAGTTTTTTGTCTGTTTAACAAACTAAAGCACCAAACTAATACGTAATAACATCTTATTTTGCTTCTGGTTACAGTTTACATGTAAATTTCAAAAAAGATTTTACCTTCATCATCACGTCTTCCCTAAATAGCATTTTTGTATATTATGCACTACTACAGACACATGTCTTTTCCACTAATAAGTTTCACTAACTTACGCCTGCCCGTTTCTGTAACATGATACAAATACCGCCGGCTAGCCCTATTTACACACGCCACGCCAAAACCTGTCGTTTTCCTTCAATGAATTTATTTAAAACTCAACGCTTCTCTTCTTTCTCATTTTCATTTGCATTTTATATTACAGCACCACACGTGTTTACGTTTACAATGACAATAAACAATAATTAACCATTTCAAGAATCATAAACGATTTTGCTGTTCGGGTTGTTTCTAAATCCAGCATGCATACAGGTATACACAATATACGTAAATACAAAATGCGTAGTGTGTTAATATCCTAATAATGCAACAACGGGGTATAAGGAACTGTTTATTAACAGTGGTCTGACACTTTGAGTACATATTATAAAGTATATGTAGATGTCTCGTATAGGCTAAACATGGAATTATAAGTTACAATGTTTGGTAAAAGGAGTTTTATGGAATTCTTCTCTATATGACCGACGCTGCAGTGATTATCAATTTCACATAAATGTATAATAAATTTTACATGGCAGAGGCTGACAGACTAACGCAAGTGGTACAAATGGATGCCAACGTAAAAACATCAACTTCTGCCAAGAAATTTTAAAGACTATCGAGATAGGCGCTATCTGACTGCATATTACAATAATATACTACGATGAGTGTCGAGGTAGGTATGTATTTTATTACATAATATGTAAGTTAGGTGACGTCTATCCCGGGTGCGCAAACTGCAGGTAAAAACCAGAAGCAACGTGATTCAAACCAGCATTACTTTTAGGGAATTATGTCTCGTGCCTTCTGATTTTCATTGCTGCAGCTTGATGAATAACAAATAAGCTTTCGAATTTGGAGTATTTCCGCTTTTCCTGTTTACTGTGAAACACTGAATCCGGTGAGATGGTGGAGGGTTCTACTTCCATGCTTTCAGAGTCAGTGTTTCGCCGTCGTAGGATCCTTCCATCCGTGTTTCGTAGGCGGTATGGTTGTTGCTCTAAAGCATCCTGCTGTCCATCTGTGTCATCGTGTTGATGTGAAAATTTTCCCTTTCCTAACCTGTTTTAAACAGTACAGAAATTATGATTGTGGATTAAGTCCACATATTATTACACAGATAGATCTATTAAGAAATACACAGTTTGCTTACTTCTCGCATGTAAGACATTCACACGCACAGTTTCCATCTCCAAAGAAATCTGAACCATAAAAGCAAGTAATTTCTTCTCCTTCCGTTATATCACGGATCACCTCAATGCAAGCAGTAGAATCCCCAGTGGACACATACTGTAAATTAAATAAGTAGGTTATTAAATTACGATAAAATATTTAGGGCAAGCAAACAAGAAACTGTAAGTACCTTGCAATTAGAGTGACAATCGTGATTAATAAATGCAGCCGGTCCAAGCCATAACTGCGAACACCGTTTGCGACAACTATACATTACAGAGAAATCGTTGACACCAAGTTTTAGCAGTTGCTTTTCTTCCATTTTATTCATTTTCGCAATACAGCCCACAAGAAACGTGATTTTTTCACCAGTTACCCTAATAAAACATAACATTTAATCTTAAATAATGAAGTTACGATATTTTGATTGTGAATGCCCATAGCAAAACTTATGAGTTATATATAACTTGTTATAAACTCACCATTTTCGAGTGGCACAAATTTTTGCCCCCTGTTTGTTCTCTGCAGAGTATCTGAAGCAAGGTTCTATACGAACACCGGCTCGTTCATCAAAAATTTGTATATAACGATATATCTGTAACACAGACAATCAAATTCAAGCACATGCAAAAGCTAAAAAATGATAATTTAAATACACTTTTAAATGGAATCAAATATATTTTTGATGATCTTACGTGATCCCATGTCTCCTTATTAACTTCGCGGTTGTAATTCTGAGGAATGAAATCTTTTAAAGAGCCGATTGCTTCAGCATAATCTTGATTGGATATAAATTTTGTAATAATGGATCTTAAATTGTCTCCTTTGCGAGGACTGGAAAATGGTGTTCGGTAACTGAAAAAAAATTCCGGCATACATGACAGATTAAGAATACTACATACATACAAAATGCATATATATTCTCTGTCTGTAATATATACATTTTAGTCCACTCTAATATACTAACACTCACTTGATTTTCATTTTATGAGTAGTGAAGCGTAAATACGGATCAACAATAAGGGCAGTGGCCAAATCATCATTTTCAGCAAGTTCTTTGGCAGTGAAAATTATCCGTCCGTCCATAACCGTTCCCCCTAATCCGGCGACAAGTGCAGCCACCTCCAACCGCCTTCGGTCTTTCTTTAATCCCCCACTTGCACCAATACTACTAATAATTCTCCTATTCCTCCTACGTCTACCCCCATTTCCTTCATCACTATCAGTGACATATGTGGTAGAATCTGCAGAGATCAACTGGTGATTACTCGAACCATTTTCGTAACCCATTTCTCCATTTGTGTAACTGGTAATCCCGTTGTACAAAGACTGATGAGATCCTCCTCCTAAGACAGCCGGATGAGGATGCTGCTGTCGCTGTTGAAGATGCAGTAAGTGGTGATGGTTGTGAAGTGGTGCTGCTGGTGCTGCTTGTAGACTTCTTCCATGACCACAGACAGGCATCCTATACCTATAAACCTTCTTTCCGAAATATAACGCCAGACCCTATCCTGTTGAAAATCGCGTTAAGGTTTTGCTCGGAACTGACCCACAAGCCCACTCCTACAAACAAAAATCAGTTCACACACACCTGATAATTTATATTTCAAAACAATCACATTTTAACCAGTACTATTTCTCCCCCAATGCTACTTTATAAACCTGCAAAATCTTTTCCTTGTATATCCAAATACACACACACACACACACACGTACTTATAGCTTTCCCTTAGTCCTCGGTCCTCCTGGTCCTGATGTCGGGCGAGTCAAGAAAAGTTGTGTTGTGGTTTTCTCCGGTGAATGTGTGCTTCGGATACCGAGACCGAGAGAGAGTCCAGTAGATATTTTCCTCTTATCACCAACCCAGAACTCGCAGAGAAGTGCAAGACGAGCAATAAACGCTTCTTTCGTCTTCCTTATATCCAACCATCCGAGGAAATGTTTGCTTGGACAGATTGTTAAATTGCCTTCTTCTTCTGGCAACAAACCACTGGCAGCAGCAGCAGCAGCGGAGGTGGTTCGGTGTTACTACTATAATGTACACAATTATATGGTAGGTTCTCTACTGCTGCGGATGATGATGATATTGATGACGGTGTATAGCGAAAAATGGTACATATAAAGTTTTAAAAAACAGTACAGTACACGGCAGTATAGAAACTTCAACAACAACGGCAGTATTATGGCAAGATTTTGAAGAGATACGGACACCAGCCCTGCTTTACCAGCAGCAGAGAGGAAACCGACACGAAGATGCGTAAAAAATTGTTGAGGATGATGATATAGTGTGGTGGAGTAGGAAAAAAGTCCAAGGAATAAGTGTGTGTGAGAGAAGGAGTAGTGAGGTTCTTGACTTATTCTTTTAACTTGTTCATATGTCCGTTCAGTTCCTCTTCAATTCATTCAGCGTCAGCCAGCAGCAGCACTCTCAGCATTACATTTCACTACGCCGTATCAGATGGGAGATGTTTGTAAGAAGTTTGTATTTTTCCCTGATTACAAATTATTACGAAGTAATGCAAATACACAACAACTACAGTCTTTGCCAAGACTGGGATGAATTCTCCTCAGCTGAAGTTGTTTTGTGGGTAATGTGATTCCGTATAAATTGATTGGTATTGGTACGAGGAGGTATGCTATACTTCCATTTAACGATGCAGGTTACCCCAAACCACGGTAAAAACAGACATCTAATTCTATTCCTGCTTGGATAGCAATCGACTACTTACTTTACTACGTAGTATATTACTCACACATTTAGAAGAGCAATATAGCAGCTCTAGAGTTAGCACTATCTAGTCAAATCCCTACGCTTTAAAACTTATGAGGAGATGAGTTTGTTTGGTCTGCAAAAAGCACAAATGCAAATGCACTGCACACACTACTACACACATACCCAATAACACAGTGTTTTATAAGGCAAGAGACATGCAAGATGTATTTGTGTATTAGTCGTAGGTTCGCAATAATACGTAATAAACATTTTACAAAAATTATCATTCATTGCTGTACATAACAGCTTTTTTATCGCTGTTGCAAGCGGCTGATTGGAGGACGGTTTGAATTTGCTCTTTGCCGCGAATTTCTTCTCGCAGGTTTTAGCGACGTTGAGCGTTTCCCATGTACGTCATCAACGGGGAGATGGAGACTTTGTCTACCGAAGCTGTTGAGGCGTTCCTGCTGGATGACGTGTTTGCTGGTAAAATTGACATCACTTTTTTGCGGACTTGCAAAAGGCGATGTGACTAACAATGTGATGGGAATGCGAGTCTATATAGTGTGAGTCGGTATGGATGGAAGGAAAGACACCGTTTCTCGCTCATGCTCATTATTGCTGATGGCAAAAATACTACACTTTGCAATATTGCACGTCAGCAAAAAAGTTGCTGCAAGAAGTATGAAATGCCGATACTTCACTCTACAGTTAATTATGTGTATATGTACCGTACCCCTGCTACACCGTTTCCGGTTTATTGAGTGAGGAGGAGGCTACTCTACTCTACTGTCAGTAAGTTTTTTGAAGCAAAAACAGATATGGGGGAACTTGATAATAGTTTCAAGCGAACCTTCCTAAAAGGAAGACAGCGTGTTCCAACAAGAGGGTTTTTCTATATATCCCTTCCAGAAGAGATGCGAGTGTGGAATCAATTTCAATTTTAAATTTCACAATTTGCTAATATATGCGCACTGAAATCGCAGGGTTGACTACGCAAGTATGATGATGCATGTTGAATTGCTGGTATACTCTGTATTCTGGGAATTGGGAATGCAATGAGTAGAGTCGTAGGAACTCAATATGCAAATGAAAAATGTTTTCACCTTCTCTTGCACTCTCTGAAGGACATTTGCGCATTTTATTCCTTATCTATAAACACACTCAACCAATACGACGAGCCATTTCGAATGAGTCGTCGCACGATATGTGTACCATTATTGTGCAATGCAGCTCTCAAGGTAGCGTAATTGAAATGAGGCACCTTTTAAATAAACGGATTGTATGGAATATGGAATGGAACGCCGAACGTCATCTATCATCTTGCCCCCATTCAGGATGTAAATAGGTAGATATGCTCATAGTTTTATCATGTGATGATAAGAGAATTGATTGATTCGTCGTTTCGTGGGAATGAGCTCAATTTTTAGAAAAGATTTCTGACATTTTATTATTATTAATATTATTATTAAATATTTCGTGAACATAACAATGGAGTGTCTTTGGACTTTTTTTCTTTCTTCATGGACAAAATATGATTTTTTTCATTTTGATTTTGACGTAGAATTACATGATAATATAAACGCAAGTAACTAATAATAATAAAGTAGTAAGTTGTACAATAACATAAACATAGTAATAAGCTATACGTAGCTATTTTAGTCAAATTATCGTCGAAGTAGTAATGTAATGATAATCATAATAAGTTAACATATTACTTTTACTTTTAATGAGTTTGGTTTTGGTTTACACTTATTGTATGTACAGCGATTACTTTTTTACAAAAAAAAACGATCATGGCTGCTTACAAACTATTGGCATAGCTCGAACAAAACAAAACAACATGAAGTGTCAGCGGAGTAGAGTAGGTTAAATGTAGATAATTTCTCTCTAAAACATCTCCTTCAAATACATACAACTTAATTACAAAACATGTAACAGGTCATACTTTTTTATATCTGCACCGAAAATTTCCGTGTGTGTAAAGGTTGTTGTAACGAAATTATAATATGAAGTCACAATAAGAATTATAGTTTAATTGAACATAATAATATTACTTTACTGAATACAAAATATTATCGTTTATCTACCACGTATAATGTACAATGTACTTTAAAGTTTAAACAGTTTTTTTGCGTCGTCGTTTGATTCGTCATCCGAAAAATATTAATCTCAATCCCAACAAACTAATCGATGAATCATCAGAGCTACCGTTTCTTACATTCGCTGGTTATCAAGTTCAACGTGACATATGTTGTTGTTCATGTAATTGTATTGTATAATGCTTTTGATATTACGACTTACGTGTGATGATTACAAGTAACATTGTAGTTACCAGTAGTGTGTATAGTTTAATATACAATATACTCATTGATATGATGTTTTCCTAAATATTTCCATTTTACTACGTGTTTTGACGGTCGTGTAATATAGCGTTTATATAATTATATCCTTCCCTTCTACGTAGCCGTTCTATACGTAAATCTCTCCTGTCAAAACTACACTTGTCCTTTGTTTAAGTATAAATCGCGTTACTATAATAAGTTTTCTATATAAAATCAAACTTGTAGTGTAGATTATACTTTTTTTCTCTCTCAAAAACTCTCAAAAGATCCTTTTTTCTGTGTGCAAAAATGTAATTCTTTTTTTGTCGTATAAAAATTTTGTTAACTTTCTGTAATAACTGATTGCATTTTTAACTGCTCATAATTTTGACAACTTTTTGACAATTAATTACACGTTTTGGGTTATACAAAATGTACCAATTTGCATATATTTTGGAATTTTTTCCGCAACTCATAAGTTGCTTTTAATGTACATGGCTATAGCAGTTAAAATTTTTCTAGCAAAATGCGCTACAAAAATTTAAGTGATTTTTTTTTAGCTTTTTGTCGTCGTCGTCGTCGGCGTCAGTAGTACCCTATAATTCGGTGCAGATTCTGTACACATCAAGGCCAGCATATCATATTATAATGTAATTGCTTACTTCCTTCTTACAAAACGAGAATCAAACCGGAAGAAATTTTTTGCGGTAATAATAAGCATGTTTGCATCTGATATTAGTGTATTGACAAGTTTTTAAGCCGGAATTTGTTACATTTTTCCCGTTACATAAATACTCAATTCCATATTATTTTGCTTATTATTAGTAATAGCACACGCAGTTTTGCTCTCTCTACTTATGTTCGCTAAATTGTGTCAGCAACGACTAGAATTAATCATGTCATCATCATCATCATCATAGTTTTTACACTTTACATTTATGTAGAACCATTATAGTCATCTATGGATATCTCTAACTCTAACTAATCTACCAAGGCTATCATAAATACGATGTTGTTCAGTATTTTGTGTAATATGAAGGGATACACTAACTAAATCTTCTTTTACTACCTTGAATCATGTGACGCCAACTACTGCAATGACGTCAACCATTTACCGTTTTTGAGCATTCTTTTTCTGATTATCATCGGTTCAAAAACGTGTGTGCATAACAATTACACACCTACACCTATACTTGGAGAGGGGCTACCTATAATTGTTGCTCACCCACAAAAATACTCTACCTACATATCTCTACAGATAGAGGTACTTATCCTTATTATTTTATCTCCAGTGTAAATTGATGACTCATCATCATCATCCGTTATTACCACACACACGGTACAAAGTCCAGCTACAACGGAATGGAGCTGCTGTACATGTGTAGCCAGATGATAAGAACTAAATGTCTGTTACCACTTACCTAAAATACATTACGAATTACGACAAGTTTACCCTACAAATAAACATGTTTGTGCATCAATAATTGTTAATAAATAGAGAAATAGCACAAACAAGGTGGATTACGTCACACCGACAGAACCACTTTGACGATTCCTTATAAAATATTCCATGTTATTTCAATACTTCACTTTTATTTGCAACTAGTTTCTACAATACAAATAGATTGACATGCACGCGTCCATGCAAGGATTATCCTTGTTATCGTATTACACTTTAATTTATTTCTCCTCTCCTGTGGTGTTACTGCGAAGTTTGGTTAAAGCTACCTCTATACTTGGTTTTTTTTAAAGCTTTCAAGGAAAATTTGAGTTGAATGAATTATTGTTGTTGTGTATATATTTACGGTTAATAGCAGCAGGAGAATTTATTTAGGTATTTTTGGCAGATTGCTTTCTTACAGTGGGCTTAGACTTCTTATAATAATGATCGTCGTCGTCAGGAAATGTGTTTGCATCTAAATGCATGTACATAAATATATATAGAGTCTATAGATACTGTAGGTATATATATATTCGTATTATTACTTGTGTATCGGCCTGTTCTACGAAGCATTCCTAACTATAGTAAATTTCTTCACAAATTATTTTTAGAAAGCTCAACCAGTTTGTGTTTTCTAGCAAATAAGAATCATCTATTTTTAAGATGAACAAAAAAGGGGTCAATTACATTTTTTTCTCTTCTGCGCAGCGGTTGTTTGTTGTGCCCCTCGGGAGAGGCAAAACCGAGAGATGATGATATGAGCGTCGTTGACAAACCAATAACACACTTTTTTAAACCTTTGACCTTCACAATTTATGCTTTTTTTATAAACAACACCACAAATATCAAAGCCTATCATTTGAGCTACATATAGTATGCGAGAAAAAACAACAATTTACAACAATGATGGTGTTGGTACTTTTACTGTTAACATGTACATATTATATATATTATATAAATTAAATCGATAGTTTCGAAGTATCACATCTTTTTTTAGTAGTTCCTCTTTACAAACTTATATAGTCTATTTATACACCCATTTACAAAAGTAAATTTATATACCGACTTATTAGAATATTTTATACATGCACAGGGTTCTATTAAAGCTACCTATTTGTGTAGTGTTTGAATAATAACGATTTATATACACAGAAATGAGATTTTTTCCTGGCTAAGAATAGTAACCAAAAAAAGATGAGTGTGAGTAGTCTCAATAAGTCTCGAACAAAACAAAACAACAATCACATGCATAGTTTTTTTTAAATAACAACTTTTGACTGGATATTTTTTGACCATGTGAAAAGTGCACCATTCCTCTGTAAGACTGTGTGTGTGTTTCAATTTATACATGTGTATGTAGAGAGTTATAAAACTATTATTCATTTGCGTTGTGACAAAAATGACGGTGAAGTACATTTACACATACTGTTTACAGTTACACAGTGTTGTTGTACAGTTGTACGTGTACCACCCAGTACAATATGATTACGATTATGGAAGATAAACACCTTTTAATCTGGGATATACATACATGTATTTTAAATTAAACTGGAAATGCAAGGTCAATATAATAATGTTATATATATTTTATATAAAATCACAAAAGATGAAAGAGAAACGCCAAATAGCACGCGTTTTTTTTTCTTTCAGCAGCAGCAGTAAAGAGAAACCACAATGAAATCATTATTATTATAACGAAAAAAAAAACAACAAAATAACAACGTGTAATAATAACAGTTCTTACAGTCTAATAGAATATAAATACATAAAATAAATTAGCACATTCATAGCAGCACACAGCAAATATTGTATAGTCAAATATAACAAAAAAAACGTCTACTTGAATCGATGATGCGACTGTTAATGTTTTTTAAAATATTTTAGTCATGCAGAGCACACACCGGTTTTAAATTCATACTTAATGATAGCTCGCTATAACTTTCGTACACGAGTAATATTACAGATACAACAGTTTTACAGCACAGCTGAAGCCTTGTTTTAAAGCTGACTTGTGTTTTTGTGTGTAGCTACTATATTTTCTAGAATCTAGCTATAGTTTATACGTTTCCAGACATTATTTTATTATTATAACCTTCATTTCATACTACATATCTCGTCATCATCATCGTCATTCATGTATTCTTCAACTTTTGATTGTGTGTTATTATTTTTTGTTGGTGAAGAAGAGCAATATAATGAAAAACCAGGTACGAATAATATAGAACAACACACGACAACAACTGATTACAAATATTTTTCTTCTTTCATTACATTATTTAGTACCATCTATACACACATCCGTTTTACTAGATTAAATATGCGAGTTTGTTTTTTTTGTAGTATAATGCTTCTTTTATTTTTTTAAATATGCATGTCTACGTGTGTTTTATATAGAGCGTTAAATAAAATATATAGTAGTATAGAGTCCCTCTTTAAAATCCATCATCAATTATGACTTCGTCGACGGATTCGCCACTGGCATTCGGTGTGTCCTTTCGTTGCTGTATACATTGCCGGACAGACCGAAGAATGACGTTTACTCTGCGGTCAATCGCGGTAAAGTGAGGTTCCCACAAAATCGGGTCGAGAGGGTCATGAGCTAAAGATTTTTTCAGTGCGTCACTCAGTCTCTCGGGGCCGTTGTGAAACCTGAAAGTAAGTGGAAAGTAATTTCGTTAAAAAACCAAATAATTGACATGAGTTTGTTATTGTTTTCGCAAAAACGTTACCCGTAAAAGTTATATAACCACTAATGCATTTTATGTTTCATTCCTCTTTACTCCTTGTCATAAAATGTTAGGATTGAAGGGATAACTAATGAAAATAACCGATTTTTTCTCTCTCGTGTCAATATGTCAAACATAAGCAGGAAAAGCTGTTAAATAAGAATAGCATTGACAGATTACAAACTATATGTGTGCACTTCCTTTTATATATCCTATCTACTATCTACATCTACATCTGCCGTAGTGCCATGTAATAAAAACGTTTAAAAAAATAAGTGCATTTTAGTCGACATTAGTGTGAAACTAGTTCTCTCGTTTTTTCTCTGGATAACAAAATAATAATAATAATAACAACGCGCCAGTCTCCCTCCTCCTGTCTTTCTCTCTCTATCTCTCTCTCTCTCTCTGAAAATACCGGAACGTTTTATAGCCTGTACATTTTGTTGTTCATTTCCGTGTACACTCCTTTGACAGCTCTACTTCCTGTTGTTTTAGTCAAGTCGGATTGCTTGCAGAACAAATTTTTACAGTACAACTCAATATACCACCTAGGACGTGATATTTTATGATTGCAGGCATCCTGCGTGTCCGCCGCCACATATCAGAAAATTCTAGTATTACAAAGTCCGTATTATGAAGTGCTTTGTTTACTTCTTTATTAACAGAGAACAATTAAAGGGCATCGACACTAGTATGTCGTCGGGGCAGTCGGCGGCAGTATAGCGAGAAATATCCAGATTTTTCTAAACAAAACCTTGCAATGGGAGAAAGGCAAGTGGTATCGTTATCCCCCCGTTTTTTGTTTGGTTTGGTGTGATGGTGTGCGTCATAATAAAACTCGAGTTCATCATAATAAACAGTTTTTTGTGTACATTCTTCCATTTAGCCAGAGAAAATTGAGGTCAAAGAGAAAAAAAGAAGTGCACAAGGAGACATGATCTTTGAAATGACGTGATGGAAGAAAATAGTGTTTTTGTAAAGTTAACTTTTTAAACGTTTGTGTGTGAGAGAGAGATTGTTTGCTGTTGTTTTTGCTGTGCTCTTGATGACGATGATACTTGCGATTGCGTAACGACAACGAAATTCCTAGCGTGTTTTATCGTTTTCTCTAGGCCATACGGAAACAGCCTCGACTCGAGCATATTGGGTTTGTTTTTCAAGAGAGATAAAGTTATGTGGAGAAAGGAATTGATGGAGGAGTATTATATGGGATTTTTATGGAGCAATCATGGAATGCAGACACAGATGACAGAGAGAAATAAGATGGAACATAAAATGCACAGATATAGAGGGTCCTTTTTGTACTATGCTTCTTCCGTTTGAAAATCTATTTATAGATTTCCAAGCACCCGATTGACATTCCGCGTCTTTCTCTGTTTATGGGTATTGTACTCACTTGATAAGTTTTTCGAGCGTCGTGCGGCTGCCTCTGCAAAAAAGTATAATTTATTCCGGAGGTTATAACAAAGGGAAGAGGAAAGAACACATGGGATGGAGACACTTACATGCATAAAATGCACTTGTTTCTACTCTACACCACTCGATTCCATAAATGTTCCATTCATGCCATTATAAATGTATTAATACAACTCGAAGGCTATTAATATTACAGGTTATTACATGATTTGATCCATATGGTGGGGTACAAGTTTTTTATCACATTACGTGACATGGTTCAAATTAAGGGGACTACCCCTGCTTATAAATGACGTACCTTTCGGTGGAAGAAAAGCGGCAAAAGATCCCTCCAATGTATCAGGATTACCGCAAATGGCGTGACTCGTGTCACAGTAGTAGCTGCACTTGCCGTGGAAGCAGATGTTCCCAGCAGGGGACACAAAAAATGTGTGCAGAAGTTGACCCTCTGCCAGTGGATAGATTTCCGATGAAATATTGAGCAATCTGCCCGTTACCGGTGGAGCTCTATCAAAATTAATTTTTCCCATCATCGTTTATCCTTCACAAAACTCATTTTTATAATGTAACAAAGCCTGTGAAAGCCTTCTAACTACACAGCCGGCGATTCAACCTTTTCACAAAAACAGTTTTTTTATCCGCCGGCTCTCTTTCTCCTTCAACAAAAATAAGAGAACGACGCGCATTTTGTGTTTTTTTTTGTTCCCTTCATTTTTTTATTTAATACATTTTGGCAATCTCAGCAGCAATATTCCTGATATTTTTACCTTCGAAAGCCGAGTACTCGGTCCAAATGAAATGCAGCAATTTCGGCATTGTGACGTTCGAAATCCGTAAAATAAAAGTGATTTGGAAGCGTTTCTTGTTCACGAGGAAATCTGCAGAAAAAAATTAAATGTCAAAATAAAAGCTTTTTGGCTCCTCGTTCGTCATCGTCAAGTGTATGCACACACACATACACAAGCTTTTACAAAACACCACCATGCATCCGCCCACAGCAGGCTACATGATGAGTGGTTAATATCAGAGTCCAACAAACAACCGGAAAAATCGGCTTTTTCCCGGTGTGTAATCCCATAATTCATTCTTAGCTTTGAAGCAAATTATTTTTCTCGTTGCTTTTAACTTACCTCATCGGTTTAAACATGGCCTGGCCGTTGGACTCAAAGTCCATAATGAGTTTAAGTTGTGTTCCCCCATCTTTCTGCTCAATGTGAACAATTTCCTCAGCAGCCATGGCATGCAAGAGATTTTCCAGGATACCGTCCCCTTCGCCGTACAGTGCTTGCTTACGAATTAAAAGCTGGAAGCGCTCGAAGGAAGTCAAGTTGGGTCTACTCCTGTTTACAAAATCACAACAGCAAAAAGAGAAATAAATTATTATGTGTGGTGGTATTGCGATGAGGGCGGCATGCTTCATTGAGCGTTTTATATATTTTTTTATGATCATGTAATTACGATTATGACTCGTAGTAAAACAAAACGTGCGCTTGCAATAAGTTCCCATCCGGAGGGGAATGGCGTTATAAATAGAGGAAGAGGTGTGAGCCAGATTAATTATATGAATCACCACCAACTGAGAGCAACCTCACTCACAACGACCTATGCAAAATCTAGGTACTCGAGGTACCCAATCACCACCATTCTCATTTCCCATTTCGCAGAGTTTCTCTCTTGATACTGTCGCTGAAGTAAGTGAAAGATTTTTTTCCATCGAAAACTTGTCTAAATACCACTGTGCTCTCTGTGCTCTCCCTCTCTCGCTCTAAAAGAAATAACAAGCCAACAAAAAACACCATTTGCAATTCTAATTTTTGCAATTTTGCCAACGGATTCCCGCAGCAGCAAGCGCTCAGTCTCCTTCTCTGTAGACCTGCTCTGCTGGGGTAGTGTAAGTGACGGTCGCAATCGTGAGAATTCCCTCTCGGAGGGAGGTAGATGAATGTGCAAAAAATGCTAATATCGGTGGTAGGTCATCATCATCCTCGTCGTAATCGTAATCAAACGAAAATAATCAAAGGTTAACCTTTGGTTTTTATTTATGTTATGTATAGGTGCACAAATTATTTATGCACCTATACCTACCACCTACACACGTCATAATCTGGAATTAGCCAAAGTTTTTCTCCTTCGTTCAATAAAAACAGTCAATAAAACCCGTCGCTACAGAAAAAAATACAAGACATTTTTCTCTGATGCTGGTACCATTCCTGATTGAGAGCATTAATGAGCTCGACTCGAGCTCCGTGAGTGTGTAGCAGTTATGCAAAAGCTTCAAGCTCACTGTCATCATCAGTGCCAACCAACTACAGTAATCGCTATTAAACATCAGCAGAAAAGGAAAGAAAAAAACTTTGTGTGTAACTTGATGAACAGTTTAACGAACAAGTTGGATGATTGTTAGTTTCGATTAAAAAATGTAGCAAATCTACAATGGCATCAGTAGTGATTAAGTACTACACACATGCTTATCTCCATACTGTGTAATACAAGTCCGGTACAAAAGCTAATTGCAGGTATATCTCATCTATAAATAAATCATCATAAATGTTTCACCAATTCTGTATCAATGATGTCATTTGATTTCTCAGTAAACCTATACGCCATATATTAATATTACCGTACAGTTATAGCAGCCTACTCTACCAACTACATGTCAGATACCTAAAGGTCTGGTCTGCGGGGAGATGAATATTCGCACAATATAAACACGGAACATAAACCTTTTTATGGCTTTCATATTTCCTGCTTCAGAATGAAAATGCTGTCTTTAATTTGATTGGGGTTGTTTTGGAAATTCGCACGTACCTACACAATTAAAACGGAACGGAGTATCTGTCTGCCGGGTTGGATTATTGCTGAGAATAGAGGATCAAGACTGTATATCTCTGTGTGCTCACCTAGGTACTTTTTTATGCTAGCCATTAACGCTTTTTACAACCTGGGTAGTCCGTGTTAAAGTTAGCAGGTTATAATAGTCTTTCAACCTCTCTCACGATACGATCGTATCATCGTACGATCTTTCGGACGGAATTTGTTGCATTTTAGCAATAATAAGTAACGAGCAATACATATTTCTGCCAAAACAGGTCCATCTTTTCCGCAAAACCGTGGATTAGCAATTGCTGCTTATGTGTGTAAATAAATAATAATTGGTCGTTTTGCAAAATCATTGCAAAATCCACCACCGAGCAAAGTAAACAGACGCAACGCATGTAACGCATAAAATCCTAATAACATACCTGTCTGTACCATAATACCCCATTTTAAATGCGTGTAATTTTTTTTCTTTAGAGGAAAGCAAAACTTGAGATCCTGTTGATCGCATAACTGTGATAATGACGAGGAGATTATATATAATCATAATCGAGGATCACTACACATTACTGTGCACTGTTTCCCTTTCCTTGGGCATTCTTTGTAGCAGCGTACAGCGTACCGGTACCTATGTGAGGATTGAGCAAAACTAAACAAACGCGATAATAAAATTCTGTTTCGCAACTTTACTTTTTTGCTACTGGTTTCCCTCTGCACATTAGCCGCAACGCAATTATCCCGAAACATTGATCCACTTGAACATGCAAAAACGTGAATACCTTTATACCGGTATTTTATCCGCGGAATCTCAAGAGGAGAGGAGGGTCAGGGAAATGAAAGAAAAATCGCGTATATTTTATCGTATAAATTAATTACCAATTATACTCTTCTATTCCCTCTGTGCTACCTTTGTTGTAAGGCAACACACGGGAATTGAGTGTATCAGTATTTGTGCAGGAGAGATTATATGAGGGCATTTTACTGTAATGGTTGGCACTATTATATAGTTTAATCCACTATTATAATTGGCTATTAATGCTACCCTTTCTGTTGTGTTTATATTTATTAGTAAAGTATAAAAAATCATTTTAGCCTTAAGATTTTTGTTCAAATTCAAATTAATCGCGTCTCGTTCAATATAGTCCTTTCTAAACTTTTTTTTTACAATTTCACCCCAGAGGAATATTTGGAATGGGGGGTTCAGGGTAAAAATACTAGTTGGTATTCACCCGGGTAGCATTGAGAATCGGCAGTTGTCAAGAAAATGTACGGATAATTGTATTCATTTCTCCGGTTCACTTTCCCCTGTCATTGTGTACCGGAATATAGAGGAAAGCAGTGTGGTTGTAAGAGAGTGTCCTCTCTTCTCCACCACCTATCAATTATCCTTGAAGAGATAGAGTCTTATACATTTAATCTTTCAAGATACATTGTACGCCTCCTTTGCATAAAAAACGCATTTAAACTTGAATTCACTCCTCTGCTTGTTTTCACTTCTTCTTTCCCAAGTCATTAATAAATATATATACACACGTGAACCTATAGTACACATAATAAAGGGAATGTGACCCGCGGGAGTAATTACATCTTTCTCCTTCTTAACGTTCCACTTGCCGACTACAAACATGTTGTCCTTTAGTAATCCCACGTATAACTCCTCTCCTCCCACCACCATCATTCCTCCGCGCACAACATGAAAATTCACATTTATCCTAAAAAGTCAAGGAGAAGAGGCGCGACAGCAAAAATAAAATGATCACCCGAAAAAAAATAATCCTGCTTTGCCGGTTGTGGAGGATGCGACGAACGTGAAGAGACGACAACACCAACCGGAAAAAGTATCAGGAAACTAAAGCACGACTTTTCAACCTTTTCTTTTCGTTTGTCGCAGGAAATTTCTAACAATATGTTTCCTTCCTCCTTTTCCCCACTCCTCCCTTCCTTCTTGTCATCTCGGTTCATTTCATTAAAGTGCGTTTAAAGAAGTTCATTTTAGTTTTGGTCGAGTAACAACAGCAGATAAGATTAGGATGAGGATCATCATCAACATCATCATCCTCATCCCTAGGATCCAGACAGACAAAAGTTCTCCCGCAATACTATATGGGGAAGCAACACATCATTGGAAGGATGAAGATCGCGATAATATAAAAAACTAACAACCAACAAACTTACAGACAGTCACCGCCGCCACCATGTACACAATATTATTACATTTACTACATTACTCTTTACCACCATCATCATTCCACCACCACCACCATACCACACATTTATTGACAAAAAACTGCTTTCGCATCACGTCGACATTACACACTACTAGATACGGCCCAGTTTTCAATTTCAATTCCACGAAGAACATTTTTTTCTCTACATATGTTACACTTTTATTGCATGCTGAACTCAAGCTCGAGTCAAGTGTTATATGGTTGTTCTTTGAGTAATAAGCAAACGGACATGAAAAATATCAAGAGAGAGAGAGGGAGGGAGAGAGAGAGAGAGAGAGATTGCAACAGGAAAAACATACGATAAGGAATGAAGCTGAAACAAAAAGGAGAGAAAAAGAAGGAAAATACATTCTTTCTCTCTTTCTCGGTATATCGACACCAGCATTGCCAATATATTAGCCCACGATGGGCCCAAGTTGGCTGTGTTCTCTAGTGGTGGTAGTAATATCTAAAAGCTTACTTCAGCAGAAACAACATGAAGAGAGCAAACAACAAACAAATGCAAAAAACACTAAAAAGCTTAAGAAATATAGTGAAAAGAGTGGAAATGAGAATGAGTATTACGTATCGTGTATATGTTTTTATTTAGGAGGAGTTGGTGTACAAAACTAAATTTGCAGAATAAGAAGACCAAAAGAAAGAAGAAAAAAAGAGAAAAGACTGATTGGATTAAACTGGCTTTGCGACAGAAACCCTGGTTTTGGTTTCATCTCCCTCTCTCTCCCTCCCAATAAAAAACTTCCGAGATTCCATTACAATCTACAAAGAAAAAATACGCAGTATCAACGCGCGTGTGGAATATATGAAATGAAATGTGTATCTTGTTCTGCAATGCAATATGCATGTTTATGGGTAGAGTTTTGCTTTTCTTGAAAAAATACTTGTTGGTCTTCCCCGGGAAATACATTTATACAAACCGACGTACATATACACACATGATGATGACACACACACAGTCCATAAACTTTTCGGTTTAATGTCAAGGATCACAAGCGCAAACATGCTACACAACACACAACGTTGTTGTGCTTGTGCTTGCTTGTGTGTGTTTTTTTTCTTTCTGTGAAAATTGCCAGAGATATGTATGTACATACCTAGACATTAAAATGTACGAGAGATTTCCCTTCAAGAAGAGATGTGTTCTCTATCTCACTTCTTCTCTCTTTGAAGATGTGATGTAGTCCATGAAACCCAGCGTATAAATGAATGCTGTTGTGCTGTTGTGTGTCTACCAGCCTGAGTAGTAAGGCTGCCTTACATTTTAAGTACTTTCCCAGACAAATTGAACGCATTGGTGAGTGATACGAAAAAACCAATCAAGTGCTCTCCTTTCCTGGCTTGGTGGAGTAGTGCGTTCTCTTTGAGAAAATAAAATAACATTTTGTGTGTTCCATCCATTCCATCCCACCACTTCTTCCTGGCTGCTGCTACTACTACTACTGCTGCTGGTAGTGGTGGTGATGTTTGCTGTAACAGCCATTAGCGAAAGAACCAGAACCGAATAATCCCAATTAACTTGAGTTTCTTTTCCCCTTACTTTTTCTTTCCTTGGAATGGTAATCAACAAAGTCTTTGTCTACTTTTTATTTATTTAATTCCCTTAATACCTCCTCCCAACGTATCAAACACGTACGATGTACTTATCTTTTTACTTAGTCTCGGGTAGGTGGGATGATATCCATTATTATCAGCCGGCCACATAAGCTTTTCTCTCTATACTTAACTAACGTACACAAACTTGCCACCACCATCCTCGTCCGTATGCTTCGCATGTCATTGAATGAGGTCGGTGGGGCGGTGATTGAAGTAGTAGTGACCAGAGAAAATACGTATACAATTTAGAGTGCGGCCACCTACTTGAAAATTGAGTAAATTGCCCACATATAATGCAACACAGCTAATGCCTCTAAAAGGTAAAACACAAGCATCAACCCCTACACACGGCATGCCTCATTCTCTTTTGTGCTCTTCTCCTCTCTCTCTTCAAGCCATATCACTTTCTTTTCTCTTTCTATAAATACGTTTAATAGTATTTATAATGGAGCAAGGAATTATTGTCTATAAAATCATCCTGATGATGATGGCTATGTGGCCTGTAGAGGTAATAAAGCGTGTACACTGTTGTGTTGTTACGCCTTCCGTAATTCCTTTTGTTTCTCTTCTCTTCTTACGTTTCCCTCCGTAGTACACACCATTGTCCTCCCATTATTTTCTACGTAGCCATCAAAGAATGGCACGGAAATAAAAAAAAAGACTTTTAGTTTCAGTTTCTTCCTCGATGTTTTCTTTTTTTTGCATTGCACTCAAACTGACATTTGGCGTAGATATTTTCAATAATGCAACAAAAGTGCTATTATCCGTCTAGATACAATTACTGATACAGCTGCAACGCAGAAAAAGATTTCCGATAGAATTTTTTTTTGTTCTCCATCAACCCAACGCGGGGTGCATTACTTTCCGCCAGTTTGATGCCATCAGCATCATCATCGTGCTACTACTTTAAGGGATAATACACCATACCACACACACACACACTTGAGAATAATACCATTTAATGATACAGTTTAGGTAGTTTAATAAGCAAGTGCGAGTTTTATTCTCTCTCAAATTTTCCCCTAATTTTATTTCCCCTCATCATTATTATCCGTGCTCCTTCCCGCCATCATGCCACTCCGTTCTGGTATTGAGCACTGCCAATTTTCTTTTTAAAGTCGTTTTACCGTAATAAACCCAACCTAAGTAGGTGTTGCTGCTGCGTATTATTCCTTCTGTTTTGTGTTTTGTGTGTGTGTGTGTGCCTGTAGGAGGTGAAGGAGGTGGAAAAGCAAAGAGAGAAAAAAATACGAGAAACATACTAGTAAATTACTGGTTTCTTGTTGAATGATGATAAAAGAGGGAACTTCCTGTTTCCATTTAAATTCTAATTTTCTGGGGTAATAAAACATGCTATTAATAGAGAACCTGAGACGTAATAACTAGACCGATACACTTGTTGTATTGGTTTTTATGTAGGCACGTGTGAGCATATTATACTACACAGATAAATTTTTTTCCCGGCGACACACTTTTTATGCATGCTGACTTGAGGGATGCGAGAGAGAAAATAAATATCAAAGATCAAAGCAAGTCATCTGCGAAACAACTATGCTGCTACCACAGCAGGAGCTATGCTGGGTTGGGTGACAAGCGAACAGAAACCAGAAGGGGAAAGAGGGATTTCAGTAAAATAAAGTTTGTCATCAGATTTGTCATTAGCATATTAGCGCCAGAGGAATTATAATAACGAGGAGAAAAAATATGAAAGGATTCCTCGTGGGGAGCCAAGAAATGGCCAATCGTCCCAAAAATATGTCCTCAACAAATATCACAGAAAGCGTCAACTGATAACTGAACTGGCATCCCCGTCGGTAAA
This sequence comes from Callyntrura sp. NNG-2020, assembly GCA_027744055.1. Lineage (NCBI taxonomy): Eukaryota > Metazoa > Arthropoda > Collembola > Entomobryomorpha > Paronellidae > Callyntrura > Callyntrura sp. NNG-2020. The sequence continues at coordinate 39,827 of JAHZNE010001414.1, read as the reverse complement.
AGTTTGTTTTTTTTTCATCGAGAGAGAGAGAGTATCTTTTCGCCTCCCACGAGAATTGTACAGGAACAGGAGATAATATGTCTATAAATATATCTGGCATGTTATTCTGACATTTATATCTTTCGATCAAACAAACTTTATCGGAGAATCGAAGAAATATGAAGAAATAATTCGATGGGAGGACAACGACGAAATAGAGATAAAAAAGACGATCTTTCGATGTATTTCCCCCATCCATCTATCCAACTAGTTGGTAGTTGGTACAAACAGTCGTATATAAAGAGCATATTATTAAAAGCGAACAAAGCAGGCAATTTATAAATTTGAAAGAGGAAAAAGTAAAATGTTTTTGGGACTGACGACCATGTTATTAAGAGAAAAATCAGCCAACAAACGCGTAGGCGCTCATCCAAACAACCATTTTTTTGTCCCTCGGAAAATATTAAGAAGACAAAATAGTTCGACAAACTTCCCTTTCTCTAGCCCGGCTGATCGTGCTTCGCCATATGCAACTACTACTGTCGTAGTAATACAAGTCAGTCTTTATTACCAATAATGAATCATCTTTGGAAGGAGAGAAAGAAATGCCAAGAATGTGTTTCCTTCATGAAAACTTTTTATAATGTTTGATGTTGCTGCTGATGAAGAGGACAAATTGGAGGGAATACTTTTATTTGGTGACCATCTGGAGAAAATTAGTATTTTTCCGGGCCTTTCAGCAAAAAAGTTCTTTTTTTACTGTACCAAGGCAGGTCCTCGTGAAAAAAGAGGTTTTCAAGGAGAAGAGGGATGTAATTACATCACCTTCGCTATTCATTTATCAAAAAATGAAATGACATTCATATGGGAAGAAAAAGGAAGTGAAGGAGAAGAAAAACACATTTTCATTGCCGGTAATTGAGCTTTTTTGTATAGCTAGAAGAGTTTCTCCCTATACAAGATGACTGTAGGCATGTTTTTTTCTTCTTCTTCTTGGGAAATCCTTTTCTCTTGATGGAGATGACGATGCCAATATCGTTACAGTCAAAATGAAAAGAGGAAACATGACGAGAAAATAGTCTGAAATTATCAGGGGAGCGAAAGGAAACTGGAAAAAGGAGGAAAAAGTTGGAGGGAGAAGTTTTTGTTGGAAGGACAAGAAAAGAGGAGTAACGAGTAGTAGGAGCAAAATGCATTCGTCACAGGGAGTGCCACACCGGTGTCGTTACTGTAGTATGGCATTAACGGAAAAAACTGTTACAAGAAAAATGTCGATGTCAGCGGAGAACTTATTTGGTGATAACTTGTAGCGTGTCGTAAAGGATGTACGAACATGAAATTGACAAGATGATGAGAAAAATGGGGAAATGAAGAATAGAAATCGTATGACAGATAATGAAGATGACGAATGACAGCAGGACACAAAACGACGAGTTAATATCTGCCGAAGGTACGAGACGTCTGGAAAAAGGAAAGAAATGATTTAATAAAAGAAGTACAGTAGGTAATGTGTAATGATGATTGTGTAAATATAAGCATGTGAGTGTGTAGCTGACAATTTAAAGAAAATCACGGTAAACAGATGAGACAATTTAATGGGGATTGACTTGCAACAGAAACAGTAGAGAAATTTGGATATTTTAAGAGATTTTGAGCCATTTTAGTTGAAGTTACAAAATTAAAATACTAAAATCTCTGTTTCCCCCAATGGCACCGTGCAGGGCACCAGCTTTCTCTGTTGCCATAAATATTTCCAAATTACCCCCAACTTGTCGTTTTTTTTCAATAAATACTAAAATGCCCTACTCGTTACACATCACATCAACAGGTACGAAACAATTCTGCTTACCTTTCATACTGGCATTATTTAAGAAAGTTAGAAAACAGCTTTATAAGCATTTTATGGCTTTGGCTGCCTATAACCAGCGTACATGTACAACGATCATCTTTGCCGTCGTCGTCTTCCCTACCACATATTGCCCCAATCTTTCACTGATCCGTCCCCAAGAAACGTCAACTCTTGCAACCGTCCCAATGAAAGAGGACAATCTTGAAAAGTGAAAGTTTTTTGTCCAAGTGCCTCTAATCCGTTTTTATGCTACACTGGATAGAGCAATAGTAGTGAAAGGAAAACTAATACTATACGAGCCATAATCTGAAAAGAAGGGAAAAGCAAAGTTGGCCCAAGAAACATTCTATCTGAAGGCCGAAAACTGCTGTGGCAGGGCAATAGTAGTAAAAAGAAGGGAGAAAAAATGTTTTATGCATGGGCAGTGGCGATATTATACAGACTTTTTCAAGTGTGATATGTACTCCTCCACTACAATCATCACGTCCGTCCATTCATTCCCCAACTCATTCACTTTAGGTTCTCATGTTCACGATCATGCATACCAAGTGTAATAAAATGATGGGCATCATCTTTTGTGTCTGTGTGTGTGTACGAGTGTGGCGAGGGATGATGATGATGGTGTATTGGTGGTGGGGCGCTAGTGGTAGTACGCAATATTATTACATGTAAAGAATTTTCATTTATTCAAAAGAAAAAGGGAGAGTATAAAAGGAAAGGGAAGTGAAATGGAATGTTTGTTTGTCGCCCGAAGGTACTTTTTCTCTTTATAAGCCATCTGACTATTTCTGGCTCCCGTTTACTAAGTCGTCTCGTCGTCACACAAACAAGTCATAATTTTGCTTGTTATATGTTTCAGAGTGATGCGGCTGATACACAGGCAGACCTGGCGTGAACGGGATACTTCTTTTTAAAAATGATACGTTTAAGTACCTCCTGCTGGGAGGACGATACAGTAGAAACTCTGTTTAAATATATCCCAACTTGAAAAAGTATACCTCGGAGTCGGAATAATTTTTAAGCGGCCTTCCATTCACTTTGCCACAATTTTACGTGATAAATACTGGGCGCTGCTGCTGCTATGCTGCAGCAATGCTGTTGTCAACAATATCGACAATCATTTCCCTCATCACACATATTTCCCAGTTTCCCTCTCGTTAAATTTGTTACTGCAGGGGCGCAGTCAACCGGGTATTTTTAAAGGGTGTTTATGCATTTATTGCATTTTGTTTCGTTTGGGGATTAAAAATTACTTTTTAGTAGGGAACGTGTGGTTAAAAGCTAGGTCACTCGCAAGTAGCAACAGACCGCGTGCTAACTAGTCATGCATGTGTAAACCGCGTGCCGTTTTACAACAAAGTTTTACTTACAAGCTGTCCTGTCCGATACTAGTTTAAACAAAGTTTCACAGAGTACACAGAGGAGGACCCTATTCCGAATTCCCAACTGTGGCTGTTATTATCTTTGCTGTTGGATCAACGGCGGAGGCAATGTTTATTGTACTTCTCCCACCCTTTTCGTTTATTGATACATACCTAAATATACATTATACATAGTGGGTAGACAACTGCTCTAGGCAATCTGCGATAGCTGATCCTATCTGCTGCTTGGATAAGCGTTCATTCTTTGTTAGTTTTTGGTTTCACGCAAAGGTGGACACGTAACCAAAATCTATTCGTGAGAAACTTTCCAATGTTTAATTTCCCTGTTTGTTTGACAACTACGAATGCGTGACGGTTGGACAGAAATCGAAAGCTAAGCTCTAACATTTCCAATAAAACAGCGCGCACCCGTCGTGGCGTATTCCGCGCTCACCACACGTCGCCCGTTATCGTCACCCAATACCCACAAATATGTGCATGTACAATTACAACGGTGTGGTAGTCGGAAAACATTTCAAGTTATCTAATTTTATTTATACCCACAAACCCCCATTGCAAATCCGTAAACCGCCACGTTCGCATTTTGTACCCACCCCCGTGTTTACTTTTGTAGTACCACAGAGACACGCTTGCAACCATGCATCTACCTATTATGCCTTCTACGACATCAACGATGCGATGGTATCAACATCCACCAAACAGATGGAAAGTTTATAGCAAGAGAAAATCAAACATAAAGATTTCCTGTTCAAACTCCCCGAAGCCAATCAAACGTCTGATTGAATACAATTTTGAATGAAGGAACAAGCAAACACCGCGTTGGCGTTATCGCCACTCCACTATAAGGCAACCGTGCATGAAGAGACGGATAAAACAAGGGAGGGAGAGAGAGAGAGAGAAAGCAGAAATTCCGTATATCAGCAATATCGAAAAAGTGATAGATGCGACTCTCCGATACATACAGCGACATTAGGGGAGTCAGTCGTGCAAAAAATGTTCTCATTCTCTCCACAAAGCTACCTTTTATCTAGTACTACTACTACTACTACTGCTCTTGGGTCGCTCATCGACTCATCGAGTACATGGCGTAACTCGGTAACTACCAACTGCGTCGTAGATGAGGAAGTGGAAGTGAGTGACGACGAGAACACTATTTCTAAGCAAAAAAAACACAATCAAAATCAAACCCGATTCGTTCCTTTCGCTCTCTGATGAATTTAAGTGTGACTGTGCATGAATTTTTAGGCGCATTTGCATTTGTTTATCTCCACTCACACTACACTTCTCCTCTTTCCATTCTCCTTTCTTCTTCGCCGTATTGCGCCTCTTCTTCGTTAATTGTCTCTGTTCTACCATGTGACCTTATTTCATCCCATTTGCCAGGGCTCGTCAAAAGCGAGAACAAAAGGGAAGACAGCAATTCTCTTCAGAAGAAAAAGGAAAAACAGAGTGAGAAGATGAGAGCGCTAAAGATGGAAATGGGAAATAAATAAAATTTATTCCCCTTTTGCATTTTCCTCCTAATAATAATGAACAGACAATAAAGAGGAGGAAAGTAGCGACGGCTGAAGAGTCCTTTTGTATGATGGGGAGCGCTGCCGCTGCTGTTGCTGCTGTTGATTATGATGATGCTCGCTAGAAAACGTACAACGGTGCAGCTAAAATGCCAACTGTGTCCAATCGACGGTTCTATCAATTTCCCATAACGTAAGGAACTCGTAATAATTAAAACTTTATAGAGAGAAGGCTTCTCTTTGACTAATTTTGTCAATATTACAAAACCGGAGGAAATGGAGCGTATCATTGTGCACTCCTACCCCCTGCTACCATGCAAGAAGTTTCAGCTTAAAAAGTGAAATTAATTAGATTCCCAGAACTCTTGGAAAAGCTTTATGACGGTACTTTCGACAGATACACGCACGCACACCCCACAACACACACAGACGATAAGGAAAGTACTGTAATGGCGTTGTAAAATGATAAAACGGCGATGAAAAAGAACGTCAGACGTCAATATTGATTATTGTGACCCCGCATGCTATATTATATCTCACTCCCTCCCGCTTTCAAGGAATAACTGACACGAGTAAATGTCCCTGTCCTGTTATATTGCGTGTGTGTTATTGATCACTTCCAGTATTGTACATTTTGAAGTGAGATACGGATCTAGACACAGCTTCTTCCAAGTTTTCTAATACATTTCCTCCTATTGGAATGGGAGACCTTCGTGGTAACACAAGAGCAGCTGCAGAACCACCACCACCACAGTTGCCTACCATCATCATTTTTACCACTTCATCATCATAGCTAATAATGCGGATCGTCATAAAAGCTTAAAGATGATGACGATACCAGGCCATTTCTGTCGTCTAAAAACTGGCGTTGTTGCCGTTGTCGTCGTCGTCGTCGTGTGGCTGTCAAAAGAGAAAAATTTACGTTCTAACTTTCTCCGGTTTCATTTCCCAGAGTAGACGGAGGTAGCAGGAATAGCAGCAGGTGGGGAAGGCTCGCTTGTAAAACTTGATTAACAGAAGGAAATGGGGAAAAGGCACACACAGCATGGAAGCCGTAATAGTAATACCTTACATTTTAGGGAAATATCTCCAGGAAACGGCATACAAGGAACAAGTAATTCGGTTACAAAGGAATACACAGGTGGAGTGAAAGGGAACTCAGCTCATTAAATTTACTTTGGTCGACAAGCGCGTGCCTTTAGTCTCTACATTTCCAGTTTATTTACCCTCTCTCTACGGTAGGCTGCACTTTGGCCTTCTGCTACCGAAGCACATGTCAAGCGTCCCCGATTCCACCTGTGTACTCGCCCTTTCCTCCGTGTCATTTATAAACACAGACAAAAAATGGGAGTAGATGTTAAAACATGCTTTAATCAACAACCAAATTCATCATCGTCATTTTGTCGCTTCCTTTAAAAATAGCGAGTCATACGCGTGTAAACTTTTTGGGTTGTGGTTACAAGGAATGGGAAAAAATATTTACAAAATTAGATGAACAAAACCTATAATATTTTAACGCAAGCTTCGTCCTCCGTATTAAAAGCGTGGGGTTGGGGGGAAGTCATGGAGGATCGGTGTTTGATACGGATTCCTGTCGATGCATACGTTTATATTTGCCAGCTGCTGAATATGGGAAAGATGAAGGGATACCGTGTGCATTCCCCATTTTTTGCTTCATCTTTAAATTATAATACGGCTTTATCACGAGGATACAATAGAGAGCTCCCTTGAGCTCGCCATAAAAACGTCTTTTATCCTTTTTTACTTCATTTTTTAAAAGATCAAGAAATAACTCGATGAAGTTTAGGTATAAGCCTTCAATTTGAGTTCCTTGTGTGTGTGTATAAAAGGAAAAAAGATCAGAAAAAATAAAGTGATGGGAAGAAAGTGCGCGCCAAAGAGGAGTCAGTAATGACATGTGTGCGTATGCTAGCAGATATTCATGATCTGATCTTGATAATGTCATATTCAACCGGGAAAGGAGAAGAAAAAAACTTGTCGATAGAATACTTTTTTGACACGATTTTGGGAGAAGAGGAAAAATAAAGAATTCCCTGGGCTAATATCACATGACTTATACAAGAATGCGCCACCACCACCATACCACCACCATCGACTGGTACAAGTACACAGTAATAGTAGGGCACCGCAGAAAAAGTAGACAAAATGTATAAACAGCGAGAGTGAAAGTCTTTTCTTTTGTTCTTCTCTCTCTCTCTCTGTCTCTCTCTTTCCTGAGAAACACGAGAAGATAGATACAGATCCAAGTAAGGTAATAAAAAGGCATTCCATCGGGTTGTTTGAGGAGAAGAACACAAGAATGCCACGCCACGAGCATTATAATCATCTTGTATACAGTCTTTGTCCGTCATCCCACTGTCAAATTTCTCCTCATTCCAGATGAATAATGTATGTGGTGAAGAAAGAACAAGGAAGGAGCATTTGCCAAAAAAAGAAAGAATGTCACAAGAGCTCTCTTTCACAAGAAAAAAAGTAATACTTTCTGGCTTTCGGTGGTGGGTATGCTTGTGTGTATATATACATGCCTCGTTGGCAGGATGGCAAGCAAAGCTGCAAGGATCTGGGGGGAAAAGTAGTTTATTTCTTGCTTGTTGTGTGTGTGTGTGTGTAGCTCTTTCAAAAGGAATCTTGCGAAGAGAGGTATAATATGATTTGGTTTGCCGGAAGAAAAATAAGTAGAAATAATAATAATAATGTAACATGAAAGCTTATGTATGGCTTTGTACATACATTCTTGCAAAATTGCATATAGCCTGGTATGCTTATTACATCCATATGTTTCTTGAGGAATGCTTCAACACACAATCCTTTCCTTTCTTCTTTCTCCTCGAACGCGCTCTTTCTCCGTTTGCTGATATCTTTAAGACCCTTGCAGCATGTAAAATGTATCACATGCTTCCTCGGCACGCAAACAGTAAGACTTGATGATAACTTGATACTGCTGCTGCTGTGTAGTAGTACACCTAACTATGTGTATCATTCTTTCTCTGTTTACCCTTTTGAAATCTGCAAAACTTGACAGAAGCTATACAAATAGTGGCAAACTATGGCTGTAACAAGAAGCTGTTAAAATGTTTCAATATGTAGCGCGGTTTTTTTTGAAAGTTTCTCGTTTGTCCGCGCCAATAGTGTACAGAGGAAGGAGTAGTACAGCAAAAGTGTAATTATTATTGCTTTTTCGACAAGATCAATAGTTAACGAACCGAAAATAGTTTCATAACAAGCGGTACTTTATGTCATTTTAAAATTGTGGTATTTAGTTTCGCGAAAGTTTCTAGTATTTTCCAAAAAGTGCCCGACAGACAAACAGTCTGCAGGAATAAAGCGTCGTCCCACGCATCTTTGTAGTCCATTTGTTTCGGAGAATAAGAGAAACAAAGTACTGAACAAGTGTGGCTTATGGCCATAATAATAAAACAACAATGTATGTTAATATTGAGCAATGGAGAAATTAAAAATCCTTTCTTCTCTCAAGCATACAAAGTCCCGGACATTTACAAGGCTTTTCGTCAAGGAGCTCTGCCGAGCTCTGGTACAATATGTCCCACGTACGATTAAATACCCTCTACAATAATAAGCGAGTAGATGGTAGAGGTACTTGATACTTCACTTTTGTTGTGTCAGAGCGGCTTTTTCTGATAGTGGCGGTAGTAGTGTTGGAATTGTGATTCCGATTATGACGATGCCAAGAAAATACTACAAGAAGAAGGATGCTGATGATGATAACTTGATCCTTTTAACTGTTCTTTCCCTCGACTTGTCTCCCATTGAATGACGTGGACGGAGAGAGAGGGAGAAGAAGTCTTACATAACCGGAAAATATATATATACTCCGCACAGCATAAAAAGAGCAATAACAATAATAATTGTCTCTCCCTCCCTCTCGGATCGCACACACAGTGTGAGCACTCTTTATTATGCAAAGACATGCACGATGATGGCTCCCTGTGTATAAAAAGACTTATTATTACGATGATTTTGTGGTTCACATTTCCAACGTCACGACTACCGCCTCCACCACCGCCATCAGCAATGGCCAAAAAATATATTACATCATTTTTCAGTGGGAAAGCCGAGCAAGAGGTTCCTTTTTGTTTTCGAGGGAAAAGACAAAAAAATAAGGTTGAGTTATGATGATGATGAGTACACAGAGTCAGAAAAGGAGCACACAAGAGTTATTCTCAAGCAGCTTTACCGGGTACCTAAACCTGCCACTTGAATTGCCGTCGACTCTTTTTTTGTCGCGGCCTTTTTCTTCTCTGGTGGTTTGGTAATATTGCCTTGCCTCAAGAATAAAAAGTATTGTAGCGGATTACTAATGGGGAAAGCTTTATGTCCTTAAGGCTATAATGGCATGTACGCCCATCATTACGATTATCGTAGTAGTAGTAGTCAGCCTGGGCCTTAAAAGAAGAAGGTAGTTTGAAAAGGCAAGGCATAATGTAAAAGGGGATGAGGGAAAGAGAGAGAGAGAGGAAATATGTACTTTCCCTTTCGATTCATTACTGCCATTAATGTTATTATTGTGTTATAGGAAAGACACGACAATATGATGATGACCCCAAAAAACGTGATATTTTTCAAGTACTAACCCACTCAAGAAGCCATTAGGAAATTCCCCAAAAAAAGTGAAATATCACGGTAGCCATTCTTTCTAAGAGTAGTGGTGGAGTGGCAAGCTTTTGAGTGCGGGGAAAAGGAACGCGTGTGTGTATGTATACGCTGAAATACAATTTCAGTAGCACTTTGTACGACGACATTTTATATTCTGGGACGCCACACATACATGAAAAGTTTGCCAATTGGACGGTTGTTTATTGTTTTTAAAACCTAGAAACATCCTTTTTGGTAGGGCATGTCTAAATGAGAAAGGCGTTGCACGAGGGACAACGAAAGACTCACGAATCAAATTGAAAAACGAAAATGGGGTTGAAAGGGTTGATAGGGTTTAATCTGTTACTTATTGTGATTGAGGATGAGTACCGTAGAAGTAGTACTTGTATATGATGGTGTGGTCAGTATGAAATTTAATGACGATTTATATATGTAGCACGTCCATTTTAGATGTATCTAAAAATGTAAATGAAATTGTGGTCAGTGTATGACATAAGCCAACCACTTGATACGATGATACTGTACTGAAGTGACGGTCAGACAATTGTACACAAACCCCTAAAACGATTTGACAGTTTTGATGATTCGCGATGGGAATTGCAGAGCGCCACTCTTTGCAACAATCTGATACCAGCCCAACATCTGATACTTAAGCAAAAAAAGCAAACAACAACAGCAATTTACTTACTCAGTCTCTATTCTTAGAACTTCAGAAATGGTAGGATTGTCCCTCTCGACTCCATCCAGAATCACATAACCTTTTCCTTTGGGATCAAGCATGGCGAGGAGATCTTCATAGCGATCCAATGGAGGCTCCACTTCATTAGCAGCATTGCTAATGTCCTCACTCTGTTGACTCTTTGGCTTGTTTAAGTTCCTGCGAAAACGCACACAGACACAACAAAACAGAACATCACAATCAGTCACAATCAAATATAACCAGATCAATTTCCATTCGAGAGGAGAGAGTTCTTCTATTTAATCGTTTAAACCCCAAATTGCTCCCAGCTTTGGAAAACTAGTCGCCCGTTTTAGAATATCTAATGAAACATGGCATGATGCTGAGGCATCATGACATGACAAGCCCATTAAGAAAATGGTCGTCGTCGTCCTCCGTCGTATATATACAGCCAGACTGTTTCTACACTTTTAAATATAACCTGCTCGTCGGAAATAGTGACGACTAGTGTGTAACGTGATGATGCCGCTGATAAATGTATAAATTCTTGCAAAAAAAAATAAATTATGCAATCCTCGTTACATTTCATGTTCGTGAGTTGGTTCACATACATCATCCTGACGATCATGATCATGTTGATGATGATGATATGATGACCTCTCTTTACTTTTGCTATTGTGTCCCTACCACTACCACTTCTCCTTGTCAACCACTACCACCGTCACCGTTCTATTCTAAAATATGTGAGTTCATCTAGTACTAAAGTGGGGACACCAGCAAAAGAATGAAAGGGAATCAACGGGGGAGTGAATCACTTTCGCCATTATCATCTGTCAAACCCCCAGACGCGTGAACATAATTCATTTAAAATCATCATCATCTTCCTTTCTTCTTCTTCGTTTTCGCCTTCTGCTCATCCTCGTTTAAAAAGTTACTTGGTCGTCGCGTCGTCGCGCGCAGGGACCACTTACTACTACAAGAGGAGACCTTAAAACAACAATGCTTGCCTGATCAACTACAAAAAGGGGTGCAAGGGACAATGCTAGCCTGGGGATATCATTTCGTACTGTTTCTTTTATTAGTCTGCCGTGCTGGGCATGCGTGTGTCATCATCATTATAATCATTATCATCTTCACCAAATTCCAACGCCAGCAACCACCAAAACACTCAAAAATCTATTATTTATTGTTGAAAATCTCCTGCAAAGTTACCATATTTAATTTGTCCACTACTTTTCACTACCACACACTACTGCTGTTGCGCAGGCACACCAAGGAATCTAAGGTACAAGAGTGTTACACACAGCCAGCAACAATGAATCATCCATTTTGCGGGGTCGTGATGATGATGACGGTACGTATCCTTCAGCTCGACTTGGACCAAGTTGTTACTTAAATTACTTTACTCCACACACAAGCCCTGATGATCATTATTATTATTACTATTATAACATGCGGGGTCCTACTAGGTATGTTCATTTTTTGTAGGTGATTAGTGATTATACAACAACGGGTCTATCAAATATTTTACAAACTTGTCGGCTGATTGATTCTTTATATAGGATACGCACACACACACAAACAAACACACACTGACATGCATGTACACACATAACTTCTGTGTGCGCCAATCATTATCATCATTAAATTTTCTTGCACAAAAAAAATGGTATGTGCGTTTGTATGTTATCTTGAAAACTGTGTTATCAAGATAAGGTTCACAAAAATGTTGCAGTAGTTGGCAGTTTTGTCTGGGATGCACTTAACTAATAAAAAATCTTTGAAAAATTGGGAACATTTCTTGATGATAAAGATATATTTCGTGCGATAACATTGCAAATTTGACACAAGAGTTGTCTTGCATAAAAGTGGGGTTTTTATTGGTCCCTTTTGCTTCACGAGAAGAGGTAAATGAAGATGATGACGATGATGATAATAATAATGATGATATGTTCATGTTGATGATGAAGAGCGACTGAAGCGGCAATGACAAGTCAAAAAGAGACCAGCAACAACATAACATCGTCATCATCATCATCATCATCATCAGTTGTAGTAGTAGTAACAATGACTATAAAGTAATTATAGCTTTGTATAGGCAGCACAGCAACAGAGACGCGGTCCGTGTAATTTGACGATAATAATTTGACAAGTTTGACAGGGTGTGAAATACACATAAATAAACGCGAAAAAGCACAAACATCAACGGAATGTAGTCGTAGTCGTAGTATGTGTACAATTGACAAAACGCCACGCACCAAGAAAAACGAAAGGAGAAACTGAAAAGTGCTTTGGCACGACTCGAATTTGAATACTTTTTGCTTGACGTACGCACACGTACGCACGTTGTTGCGTTATTGCTACACATGTTACGTTTTACTACAGGCTGGGGCTGCACTGCGCTCCGCTGCTGCTGCTATAAGAGGGTAACAATTTTGACAGGTGACAGCGAAACGAAAATTTATCGTGGATACTTGACTTGACTTTCGGTAAAATCGTAAACAATGTAAAAATAAATCATGGAGATGTGTATATGGTATGTATGTTTAAAGTGTGAAAAAACTGTGGTGACTTACTTGATATTACTATTAACATTATTAACAATTTGGCTGATATTACTCGGCTGGGCATACTGAACTTTGTCATGCAAGATTGTACTATCACGATGATGCTGCCGAATGACTACTTTGGCAGCGTTAGTTAATTTACTATTGGCATACTGGTTCTCCGCGGTGTCTCCTCCCATCGCCGCCGCCCCAGGGGCAACTACTCCGGTAGCCGCCGTATTTCCTCCCGCTCCTCCTATACTAGCACCTCCTCCAGCACCCGCCACCTGAGCAGAGCCTACTTGACCCGAGCCCCCTATTTGATTGTCAACGAGGGCTTGATAACTCGCCCCTCCGCCTGCGGCTCCCCCACCGCCAGCTCCTGCGCCACTGGTGGACACCCTGCCGAACCCTTCATTGTTCATCCGGTAGTGGACGTCCACAATAAGTAAGAGAGTAAGGCCTATTAAAGCCCCCGAAAGGGCGAGGCCCATGCGTTCCTTCCACTTCATCTATCACAGCGTCGTCGCTCCTGCATCCTGAGAGATCAAACAACAAAAAAAAACAACAAAAATTATAGTTTTTTTCTTGTCAAATTTAAATTCACGTCTGCACAATTGCTTCGAATTAGTTAAGCACCTTCACCAATTCACTTGTCACGTATGAACTACGGACAACGTCGTCGCACTTTAAACTAAAATCTATACAAATGCTTCCATAATGGGAAAGGAAGAAAGAAAAGGGTGGCTGTTAGAAGAGAGTGACAGTGCGTATCTTTACTTTAATGTGCTTGTGTGTGTGTAGAGATACGCTTGTATTTCTTAAGCTCCTTTTATGTAAATTTTTTTTCTAATCCTTTTTCTGCTTCCTTTCGAAAGAGCCGAGCAATAAAGAGGAATATACTGAACACGAATAGACAAAGAGGAAATTTGCAAATTTTATTTTCTGTTTAGCTTGTCGGGGTGCTGCTAAGACGCTGGTAGAGAAATATACTGAACACGAATAGACAAAGAGGAAATTTGCAAATTTTATTTTCTGTTTAGCTTGTCGGGGTGCTGCTAAGACGCTGGTTTCCCAAAACAAAAACACAAAACAAGCCAGTCTGCCATCATCTTTACGCACAAGCACACACACACACACACACACAGAAAGAGACTTAAAACTGAAGGAAACCCAAAACACATCGTGCTACGCATACATATCGCCTTCTCAGGATACTAAAATCCTCCTCGAGTGACGATGATGATTATGATGATGACTTGATGGGTTTAATATTTACGAAAAAAACAATCTCCTATACAAAACCGTATGAATTTATGATTTAAGCTGACAGACATAATGGCAATAAATATATTCTGGGAGAGCATTATGCCGTCGTCGTTGTTTGTTGTTTTCATCATCATCATAAGCAAGCAACCCTATATCGTTATTGCAACTCTCGCCATTTGTTGAAGGTATCATCAACATAAGTCATGTGAACGTTTTTTTACGAGAATATCAAATTTTTCTTGTATTAAAAACAAAAATGAAGAACCACAAACTACCAAAAAAGAACAGCTTAATTAATCATACAGCAAACATGAGTATGATGTCGATGCACATGCCTGCGTCGCGTCGTATTCTACGTCTCTACGACGTGTATTTCAGCAGACAGAAGAACCTCGTCCCACGTCCGCCTGTCGCTGCTGCCGTCGTCACCACAGAGCGAGTGTAACAATATCGATAAGAATCTCTTAATTTGTAATTCTGCATTATTTTCCATTTTGCAGTAATTTTTAACTAGAGAGAAAATGGTATGTTTCTTGGGGTGGTGAGGGAAGAAGGGATCATAAACAGAGGCATGAGCATCAACAGCAGCAGCAGTAACAACAACGTATAGGAAATTATGTTTTGTATTATTGGGTCATGACTGCTGCACACATCAGGTTTCTACTCCTGTCATCGTACGAAATATTGTTCACATGTGCAATATAACGTATTATACATACAGCTAGGCATACGACGACAACGACGACGAGTAATTCAAAAATGTATAAATAATGGCCTATGTCGGTAATATAAAATGGCTAAATGTTTGAGAAAACGAAATTTTACTTTTATTCAAAATTTAGACAACGAAAATGCACATTTTCGAGAGAGAGAGAGAGAGAGAGACATCGAGAGAGGGAAAATGACAAGGTTTTGAGAGCTAATTGAAGAGAACACTTTCGTTTTGCATGGGATATGACTGTAAAGTTTCAAAAAATACTTTATAAATTGTGGCGATGGTTAATGGCGTTGATGGTGATGATAATAATAATATATCAGTTTGTGTAATGGTTAATAGTATATATGTACACATTTAGGCATTCACATCAGTTGTGGTAGACGTACACAAGTCAAGTGGAAGAGGGAAATCAACAAATAACAAGACAACAACACATATACACATGTACCGCCACAGCAGCAGCGAGTAGACAATGTGAAAAATGATAATGAGCTTTCTGCAGATCCATAGAGGCATGTCTTTTCGTATTTATATTACACATATCTAATAATGGATCTATAGAGTTTTAAGTCTCTTGTTATGATATGGAGGAATGCAACAATGTATGCATGTGGATGCATATATGCACATGTGTAATTACATCAAGTAGAGACGATTTCAATTTTTTATTTTGAAAAAGGATTTAGCAATTTCATGCTATGCCCCTTGTTTCACTGTTTATCTCAGATAATTTATTTCTCCTTTCTTGAGGCAATTCACAATTTGATTATAAAAGCCAACTACAAAATATACACGCACCGCTGCTGCGCGATGGTTTTTAAGAGTAGTACTCACAAAGAGCGAGGTGAGGTGGTGGATGTTTAAATTTGAAATTGCTTTTTGCACAAATAAATATAAACAAATGCTCCACTGTTGTGGAGAGACACACAGAGAGAGAGAGAGAGGGATAGAGACAATTTTTATACTTGTGCTGATTCTCATGCCCTTCTTCTTCCGTGTACATTGTAAACAAGTGTATTTTTCTCTATTTTGTTGCGTGTGTCCTTTTTGTTTCTTTTTTTTTGCGAAAGACGATAATAATATATGGGTGATATGATAAGGTTGAGCTGCTGATGATGAGTGGCAAGAAGGAGTGAAATTATAGGTATATAGGTACATATGCATTTGAGCATTTGTATATTTTGCAAAATAGGGTAACATCCCTTTTTGCCCTGTTGCGGCATCATTTATACATTACCACTTTAAATTGTCATCAGAATTGGTTGGGAGAGTTTTGTTTTCGCCAGGTGTTATCTCTACTTAGGTAACGGTGCGCTATGACGTTTGGAGTTAGTTGAGATGTTAGATAAACGTGAAATTAATGAATTAGATTCTGACGACCTATATTATCCGTAGGTACTGGCAAAAGTTGCGGGAAAATGTAGCTCATTAAAAATTAGATGACAGGTTTGATAGTATATATTTCAAATTATTTACATTTTAAGTGGAAAGAGAGAGGTGGAGGTGAACACATGAGGACGGTGTTTTACACGAGAAAAAAAATGACAAAATAATTTTAGAGTCGTAGAGCGCAAATGCACACACCACTACTATAAACATTCCATTTTTCGTGTGAAAACAACCCAAAATGTAAGGTCATGCAATTTACAAACGTACAAAGTGTGTCGTTTCTGTTTTCATTACAGGTTATTTCTTCCAGAAATAATCAAAACTTCGTATTGTGTTGTCAGCAACTCAAATACAACTAAAAAAACAACGAGGACACTGAAAGAGAGCTTGTGTGGTGCCACTCACAACCCCAAAAATATACTTTGTACCTCTCTAACCTCTCCGTTTTAGGTCTTTCATCATTCCCATTTTTTATGCAAACATGCAATTTCGTTGTAAGAGTAACGTTTAATGATGCCAACGTAAAATAATACGAAAACCCTTGAATAACGCGTATTCTGCTGTAGAAGTAGCTACAACATTGCTCCGCATAAATTGTAATAATCTCACGTTTATGTGCACCTAGTAAATTCCGCAATCCGAAAATTGTTATAACTTTGATAGCAGCGTTGCATAACAAGCAAGGCAGTTGGCTACATCACATCCTACATATCCACTAAACTGTTATATAATCATAACAATAAAAAAGCATGTCTCTTACACTTCGCTTTATTATTATTATGACTGTTCACATTCCAAGTTCAACCAACATTATTACTATTACTTATCCCCCCTCATCACCGTCATCGTCGTCATCATCGTCGTCGTGTTTAAAACTGTTCTCGTCTGTCGGTCCGTCGTCGTCGTGCACACGGGGTAGATATAGGCTTCTAGCAAGTGTAGGCGCGTTATATTATAGTTTGCAGGAGAGCCATTAAATTACGCGTTACTACACAGGCCATTTCTTCTAGGGACCCGGTGACGTTTAATAATATGCATATTCATTACAACCACCAACCTCAAACCCCTCATCATCACCATCACCGTCATGCCTTGCAGTAGTAGTACTAGTAGCTCGCGTTCTTGTTAATACCTGGCTTTTGAAAAGGCGTAATCAGATAATCCTAGCAATTTCCTCAGAAAAGCCCATAAAACTTGCATCTAGCAGGGGGTGTGGAGGAAACTCGAGAGAAGGGGAGAAGGGAAATAAAAAGGATTTTCTACAAGACTGAAAACATTCTCTTGTTTTGGAGCACCTATCATACACGTATGAATATGAACGCCACCTTTTTACTCGGTTCATGGACACATCCACGCGATACACACGGGGAAACGGTGGGGGTACTACAACACAGCAAAAAGGTATAAATCCGTCGACAGTACTCGACACACCGTTTTCTCGCTACGCTTCACCCAGCTAACCTGGTGCTCTTGATAATTTGCTTAACTACGAGAGACACTAGTTTTTACCTACTTGGCATGCTTCAAAATTCACACGACTACTAATGACAATGACGGGTGTCTTCTGTAGACAGACAGGTAGAGTGTAAAACCTAACAGGAAAATGCTAATAAGATAGTTTGCGGTACGAATAAAAACTACTACTACACGACTTTACCATCACCATCAGAGAGAGAGAGAGGAGGATGATGATGAGGGGATTCTTATTAACATACTAACTTGAGTTTAATAATGATATGATGACGCTGGTCTACTGTCTCCGTATTCGCGTCATCCTGCTGTAATAATAATGAAATAGCTTATGAGGGAGAAGGATGTTATGAGAGATACCCATTAACAAGATCCTCTTCTCATTTCAGAACCTTTCATTATCCCATCAAGCACCTCAAAAAACAGCAGCAGCAGCAGCAGTAAAAATGTACATTTTTTCGTGTATATGAAAGTTCCGCATGGAAGAATAAATGGGTGTCTATTATATTCCACCTGAAATGACGGTTAGAACGAGAGGGCCCTTTATATTTTCTTGTTCCTCTCACTCCCCCGTGTCGTTTCATATTTCTCACTTTTTATGCTGCATTTTCCATTAGCTCGTAAAAAGGGGAGTACTAAAAAGGAAGAACAGAAGGCTCGGAGAGGTGTTACGATTTGGGGTTATAGCGGCATCATCATCATCACCCTCCTCGTCGTCACCATCATCATGAGCCTTCCTACTAGGAGGACTACCTCAAAAGAGGAGATTGTCAGCTTAAATGGGATTTACAGCACCTTACTCTCTATCTTCTCCTGCCATTCCGCATTTTCCTGCTCTCCACTTTCGTTCTGACGATACACACGATAAGTATGACGATATCGCGCAGCAGAGGGGCTGATCCATTTTAGCCAGTTTATTAAATTAACCTTGTACTGCTATGATGACTGCTGCTGCTGGTTGTTAAACCAAAAAAGAGAGTTCAAATTGAAGTCAAACCCTCTTTCTATATCTCCCTCTTGCATTTTTTACTTTTATCCCACTATCCCACTACACAAAGACATGTATTGAGATTCAACGCTGTATATATATACTGTATTGCGTCATTGCATAAAAGAGTCCAGAAGTCCCAAAATGTCAGATCAGAGCGCGCAAAAAAGACACTCGGCAAAAAATTGAGGCTACAACAGCACTACTTGAGCTATCTTTAAAAATATTATCCTTTTCCACCACCTTATATATACATATACCACCCCATCATCATCCTCATCATCATTGTCATCCTCACAAAAAAATCTGATGAATGCTTGTCGTCGTTTCATGTTTATTTTATGGTTGTTTATTTTGATGCTCTACAGACTTGAAGCTCCTCTGCTATCATGAAGCATGTTATGATGATGATGATACGTGTTGTTGCTGATGCTGCTGTTGTGCCCTGTTATAAATAAAATGAAATGATAATATTTATTGCTTCTATACTGCCACTCTCTTTCTATTCAAGTCGTTCCCTTTGACACAACTTGGTTGTCCCCCCTCCCCCTCACATGCTACTTTCTATTAAACACGCATACACACGGTACGGTACGGTACTGTTGTTAGTGCTGCTGTTGTTTGCTTCTTGCGAAATAAGATTCTATTTTTATGGCTCAATGAAGTGAAAATGTGTTATGGTAGGTAGGAAATTGAGAAGCTGTAGAACCTTTTTTTATTGCTTCCTCTTCTCCTTAATACTAAGCTTGCTCCTGTCACTCTAACCTATCACATAACGAGGGTCTAGTAAGATGGCGATCATGGTGGAGTTTGATGATCGTCGAAGGTATGTATTTGATGGGGGGGTTACATATTTTGATGATGCAGTGTGAAGTGAACATGATTTTTCAATTTGCAGAGTCTTTTCAAAAAATCCTAGGGTATGATCATATTATCAAAGAGAGGTGACGATGATGATGATATGATGGCTCGGCTATAGAATACGGCTACATTGCCAATCTTCACATAATAAGGCTACACGGATCACACAGCATCATCATCATCATCATCATCAGCATAATCATCAACAGCAGAGCGGTAGGAAAAACGACTTAACAATATTAGAGGACAATGATGTTGCGATAACATTCTTGACGACGGGAATGTTGTGCTGATAGTGATGGTCTTGTGTATTTTATGGATGTCAAGTGAATTTAATAGTTCTCCTTTTTCCCCTTATCAGGAGTTTAGTTATTGTTATAACGGCACTAAATTTTGAGCACAGTCAGATTGCTTATTTTCTAGCTGGGAGAGAAGAGAATGGAAATCTGGAAGACGGAATGTATATCGTTATTGCTATTATTAGGTTGTTAGTAGTAATAGGAGCAGCGCATAACAATAATCTTTTGTTTGGGCAGATTCCCCTGGCTGGAAAAATATGTAGGATGTTGGGAGAAACAAGGTTTTTATACATTTTACGATGATTACATGAACGATACACTTACATAGAGTGAGAGAGAAAGCAGCAGCGAGAAAATATTATGATGCTGCAGGGAGTGAGAACGCGGATTCAATGTTTTTGCCTGTTTGTATGATTATGATGATACGACAGAGAATGAAAACAAGTTAATGAAAATGTTCAATCAATCTAAAAAACGAGCGTTTCGCAAGAGGATACGGTTTTTCCATAAAATTACATGTGTGTGTGTGTGTGTGTGTGTGTGTAGGTGGTTAGTTTTGTTGGTTATGTACGGTGTGGATGAAAGCTGAGCAGGTTATAAAGGATAATAATGGGAAAGTGATATGTAGAGAAAAAAGATGAAAATGATCTGGAAGCTGTTGTTGTTGTTGGTGGTGGTGGTGCTGCTGCTGCTGTCGTTGATGTTGATGATGACGATAGGAGAAAAAAGAATGAGCAGTGACACGAAAGCTATTCTCATTTTCATTAATGTCACTGTCATTCAACCCAAACGAAACGGAGAGGATTGGTGATAGGATAATATTAAACATTTACACTAAATTATTGCTGCTGCCGTTCCCAGCACAAAAGAGGGAGAAACTGAAAGCGTATTTTCAGAACAGGAAAATCCAAACTGACATTTTGAATTGGTTTGTTTGTTGTGCAGTTATTTTCCCCTTTTTTGATTCTGAGGACAGCATTAGTTCTGTCTGTTTTGTCAGTTTTGTCACAACAATAAAAAAATTCCGAGACAAAGCAATTTTTACTGGTGATGGCAATAGTGTACTGCTGGTTGATATAAAGGAAGGCATAACGTGGTAATGTGTTTCCATTCATTTCATTTGCACTGGATATGTTTTTCTTTCATTTCCTTTCCTACTGTGTCTATACATTTCTTAGAAAAACGAGAGTAAAATGGAGAGAGAGAGAGACGAGACACCGAGAAAAAATAAATCAGTGGAGCCTTTCATGTAAAAATTGAAGAGAAAAAGTTTTCAAACCCCTTCCTTTTGTTGAGTGTCACTTTTTCTCGAAATTGTTTCATTTGTGAAGGAAAAGCTGAGTGAGTTAGGAATTTAAATAAGTAACGGAATGTCTAGTTATTTCCACAGAGCAGAGAGAGAGAGAGATAGAGAGAGAGACAGCGAGATTGAAAGAAGTTTTTAATTCCAATATTCGTCAAACCACGGTAAGTTATAAACCACAAAACCGCACCACACACGAAGAAGCTTTTTGACAAAATACCACTTCTCTTTCTTTCTCTCTCTCTCTCTCTCTCTCTCTCTCATTCTGTCTCTCTTAAGAAGACTTTCCTGATAGTTAATTTAAAGTCCAAATCTGTAGGAAAAATGAAAAACCTCAGCTTTTTTTTAAAAAAAAGAAGTCAGCCACATAGAGAACCCCTTCACCACACAGGAACATTAATAAACTGACTAAACCCGTCTCTCCTGCTATTTTTCTCTCTCTTGCCAGCTATTTTGCATGCTTGCCTGCCAATGTCATTCCCGCAGTAATACCACCACCATTTGACGCTGATTAATGGCTCCATAAAGTCACTGTAAGATCCGCAATACGTCAAAATAATTCATTCCTCCAGAAGTAGTAGATACTATTAGTGGTGTATTGGTTTTGAAAGCTTCACATTCTCACGATCAGTGAGAGACTGGTGTGGTGGTGGAGGGAGGACACACCACCCCGCCGCCTCCCCGTCTTTGCTGCTGCTGTTCGTTGCGGAATGAATGAAACCCTTTCTAAAAGCTTGCGGTTTTGGAACGCAGACCAGCTCAGCTACGCAGACCGTGATGGTTCCGGTTTTTGTGTAACCAAACAAGTCAAACCTTGATCACCATCATCGTCAGAGCCGCGCATTGTGATCATCATCATTATCCCATCACCAGCGAACAAAATCCAACATCCCACTACTACGACGTTACTCATGAATGTATAGGTAGTTAACTTCCTAATAATACGATGCCAACATGCCACCCCAGTAAAACTGCCGTCATCATCAACCTAAATACCACGAACGAACGAGCGACACGGCAAAAAAATCTATTTTTTTCCCTTGACAAATAATATGAGTTCTTGTGTCTTCGTCGTGTCTTCCTTCTCTCCGCTCTCCCCGGACGACGAGCAATACAAGAGGGAAAATAAAAGTATAAAGTCTCGTATACCAGACTGGAGAAGACACTGGCAGAGAAAGACAGGAAGGATGAATGAAAAAAGGGAACATGTCTCTACGCAGTAGACAGCAGCTCTCACTGCTGCTGCTGCTGCTGTTATTCCCTGCTAAATGCCAAGACACTCTGGCATGACGGCTGAGAAAGAAGAAGATAATGAACAGCGGCAGAGACGAGAAAGCTCTTCATTTCTCTCTCTCTTTCCCTCTCTCGTTTCCTAAAACTTAACAAACTATATAATATTGACTTTTTATAGACTTGTTTTCGAGCACCGTTTTACGCTGTTATACATCTCTTATCCCCTGATATATTATTTTATGTTTAAGGAAGTGTCTACGTAGGTACGCGCTTGTAATAAACTTTACTTACATTTTTCCTCTCGGCTCGTCCTGTTTATAAAAGGGTTTTCTATAAAACTCTCTGTTTACGATTAAGCGCCCGCGAATAAAAAAAAATACCGCCTCGTAATAATACACAACTATATATACATCCACTTCGGCCTGTATAACAGTTCGAGTGAGGAAGAGTATGTCAGAAAAAAGCACCGCTACGGAGACCACTACTACCACTACCACGACCCAATAATCATGTTGTAACATGGAATAAATGAGGCAGTTATTTGAGCTTTCTTTTTTTTTCAAGAGAAATTGAGTGCTTCCACTTTTCTAAACAAATTACCACATCAATTCAATGGAAAAAGTTGTCTCAAAACCAACTCAATTACTTTCTCTTTTCATTTCTTTCCGCCCGCTCTAGATACTCACGCGCGCACACATATACATATATACATATACTCCGTTACACAAAACACAACCACCAACCGCCGCCTTTATGTATATTCCACGCACATAACGTGCAAACTACTCAGTTTTGTGGGTACTTGCCTCTTTCTTGCACACAACAACCAGCAGCAGGAGCAGCAGCAACCAGGAGAGAAAAAGATAAATTTCCAGAGAAATGAGCCTATTCTGCTTTCTGTTTCGTGCAAAGCTAAGAATATGCATGTGTACATTTTTTATTGTACCAAATTATATCGTGAAAGTAGCTGGTGGTGGTATCTACCCCACCGTTGGAAGAAAATACCGTTGCTATCAGAGAATCAACTTATGTGTGTGTGTGGTTAAAGCTAGATTATAGCAACACGTCCTTCCTTGTCAATTTTAATAGTCATTTACATAATATTCATTTATTTGTCTTGTCGTATTTGAATTACTTCTATCCTCCAATCTATTCTCATATCTCGCTGAAAATGAGCGGCTAGACGGGTACGTGGCAGCTGGAGGAGGAGAAGGATGAGTGCTGATAAACAACTACCGTTACTCTCTCAGAGAGAGAGAGAGAGAGAAAGAGCTCGAGAAATAGACATTTTTCCTGCCTTCCAAAAATAAGAAGAAATTGAAGTAAACAGACATTTTCGGATTGCTTTTTTTTCTTTCTTTCTCTCTCTCTCTCTCTCTCGCTCGCTCCTCATTTCTTGTAGACTTTTTTCCTTTTTTACGGCCTTCCTCTCTTTTTCGGCTGTTCCCAGCAATTTTCACCCAAAAATGGTAAATCAATAGAGAAAGAAGAGAACGGTGGGTTTGTTTATGTGCCCATTATGAAAGGAAGTGTAATCAATCAAACTTTTTCTTGTACAGCCGCTTCAATAATACCACCACAAACAGGGCACAAACTGTACAGCAACTCATATAGGCCGGAACAAGAGCCTACAGGGAAAATGAAGGGAGGGCGAGAGAGAGAGCGCGGGAAAGTAGTAGTTGGAATAAACAAAGTTATTTCGTACCTATTTACTTTTCTCGGCATGCTTGTTATTGTACGGTTAAAAAACGGTCTTAAAAGTATTTACCGTAAAAAGCACGCTTTTTATGCTAACGTACTTATGCATGTTGTAAGAGTAAACGGAAACCACTTTTTCCCGTCAAGTTTTACCTAAACAAGAGAAAAAGTAAAATAGGAAAACAAATATTCAAACTGAAGTGACGTACCACCATACATACTGGCTAAAAGGAGGTAGTAAAGTAAATAAAGATAAGACGGTTTAAAAGCAATAACGGCAACAACGTCGTTTCTTGTTTTTTTGCAAATACGGCTATACCACCACCACCGCTCCAGAGGGAAAACAGGATTTTATGTGGCCAAAAAATTTGTATTTAATGGGCTGTAAAACAAGTAAGCACGATATGCCAAAATCTTAATCTAACGGAATATGTAAACAGTACTCATAACTTGAACAAATTCGACGAAAATTCCTTGACTCTTTTCTCGTGCGCATCGGCGACCACCGTGAGAATGCAAATGGAATTGTTACGTTTTTGGGTAACGATAAGAATGGAAGAGAGGAATGCGTAGGGAAATTGAATACTGCCGATGGTGCCGCCAGTTCAATGAAGCTTGCCGGTGCTTTGTGAATGCCACTAATATAATTCAATATGCGGCATATAATATGATACTTTTGATGGATGTGAAAAGAAAGGTTGGAAATTCAAGGAATTCCCGGAGATTCGGATACATAACGAGCTGTTTCCAGCTGGGAAAGAAATACAGTAAATATTTCGTTAGATTTGCTCATATATGCCTAGTTATGTAAATAACCACTAAAAAAGAGCGATTCCTCCTCTACAAATTGACATTGGACAAACAGCATTTTTTTTAACGTGGGCGCAGTGTGGTGCTCTTGTCATTATTATGGAAATGGAAAGTCATCCGTTTTCTGTGTTGTCAAAAGAGAGAGAGAGAGAGAAAAATAAAATGATGGTGTACTGGTGTACATAACAAGAAATCGACAGCCCCCTAACAGCTTGTCCAATAACGAAACTGTTTATAAGCATGTGTCTATCATATAATCCTAAAATGCTTGTGTAGTGTGTGCTTTTTGTCTTATGAATCCACTTTTCTCTCAGGACAAGATAGAACGAGAGATACAAAAAACAATATCAAAGCGGACAAGAGAACTCGACTTTTGCAAAAAAAATATCCTCTTTTTACAGTGTTGACGATAACAAGCATATATGTTTTGAAGATGTCAAAACAGGGAAAAATCAATATTTGAAGCATAGTGAGTGTTTTCCTCAAAATTTGGCCAATATTGACGGGAAAAGTTATTGGCCATTTTTTATGTATGGTCACTCCGCTAAACTAGTCGGAGTTACGAGGAAAATTCTTTAAAAAAACACAACCCTGAATGCCTGGATGGCTACATTCATTCTACCTTTCAGTTAGAAGGTTTCCCCGAAAACACAAACAGCTACACAACATGTCTTTATCTCTCTCCGGCTCGTTTCTTCCAAAGCCGACTCACACAGCATCTCGCAATACCCTACATTGTTCTAGAGAAATACACCGGGGGTGAGACAAGACTGGAGAGAAATAACTTGAAGAAAACATGCTCGTGCTGGGCAAACTGGAAGTAGCATGTACCTCACATCCTGATGGGGCTTTCATAATCAATAAGATTCGTATACAGTCACGACGACAATATTGCAATCGTTCCCTCCATTTCTGGAGAACTCGATAAAAAAAAGTTGTTATACATATTAATATGTAGCAATCGTAGTGGTAAGCAGCAGCAAAGCAACAACAACAACGAAGGCTCGTTTCCCCAGAATTTTTTCCAAAATATGTTTAGTCCTCCTGCTCTTCCTCATCATCTGCTTCTTCTCGTTCCTTTCAAACACTTTTATTTACTTTTCCTGGAGGTTGAAAGCGAGTGAAGCGAGTCAGCGAACAAAGTCTTTCATTTATTCCATACTCTCAAGTTGTGCAATAAATAGAAATAAATATCTAATAAAAACGATATGAGTAGAAGAGAAAGTGGGTACCTATGTCGTCATAACACTAAAAGATGTAAGCGGGCGTGGGTGTGTGTGTGTGTTTGTGTGTGGCTAGTGCAATCTCTCTTTTTGTCTTTTCACTAGCCACGCTTCGTTCTCCTTGAAAGGAGGAGATGAAGAACAGAGAGCGAGCGAGAGAGAGAGAAAAGCAAGTAGAGCACGATGAGAAGACAGGGAGCGAGAGAGACGAAGAAGAGGAATAATAAGAAACAAGAATAAAGCTTTCAGTTCACCAGACCAGACTTTTCCCATCTCTGGTCTCTCTCTTCTCTCTCTCTCTCCTTCTCGCTTCCAAAATCGTTTCATTTTATATCGGTGTACAACAAAACTACTTACTTCACCGTAAGCTGATTTACATTTTCCAAACATTTTCCCATCTCATTGTATCACCATCATTATCATCATCACCAGCAAAAACAACAACAAAAGCGGCGCACGGCACACTCTCACTCAGAAAACCATATTGTTTTTAAACGAATGTGATAATACGACAATAAAACTTGTAGCAGCTACACATAATATCTCTCCTTCCATTTAAAACCTATTTTACTGCGCGTTTCCTGCTCGTTGAATTTATTTTTGAAAAGGTATACACACATATATGGGCTTCTTGGTATGCATAAATACGGTGTGTAGTGGTGACGGCAGGAAAGAAGATCTACTGGAAACATATTTCCAGAGTTTTTCCCAGGAATATAATATAGGCAATAGGCATATACCCACTCAGATAGTCCAAGTCTCTTATTTTTTTTACAAACACCGACACACATACATACATCCAACACACAACATGTTTTTATCGTTGACAATGATGGAACACGAGCAAGCGGAGAAAGTACGTAGTAAATAAAGTGGATGCAAAAGTTAAAGTTTTTAAGCTTGTCGTGTGTATTTGCTTTCCTGTCTACCTATTTTCTCTGTTTGCATGTGTACTTGTTTTATATTTTATCACTGTTTTGCTTTCCTGTCTCTCGTGCTCTGTATATTTTGTATTTATACATTTTTCCTCTTACTTCTCCTTCCCGTTCACAGATAGATAGATATGCTTTTTAAATATGTTTCCGCCTCTATCTCCGATTCTGTATTTATAATTCTACCCTCTCTTGTCGTTTTTGCATTACCAACCGTTCTCTATTCCACAACCGTCACCATCCCATGCTCTAGCCTTTCTTTCTCCTTTCCTCCCTCCTCCCCCTCTCTCTCTCTCTCTTTCTACTATTTCTTTATTTCCTCCAGTCAGCCAGCCAGCCAGCAGCAGCGGCACCGGCACAAGGGATTTTCCTAAATTATGTATTGTTAGTGTTTGTGAAAACAAAACTTTTCATGACGGGCATAAGAAAAGTAACTAGATAAAGTACTCCAACCGACGATGAATAAGAAAATGCATATAAATACAAAGTAACGTGTGTGCGGGAAAAAATAGCAACACAACTTACAACAACTGTTGTTCGGCTAAATTCCCTCCACACAAGTGATATCCCCCATATTTTGAGAAAACAAAACAAGAAACTCTTCTTACTATTGATAGAAGACGGAGCCGTCCTAATACTTTGGCAGGAAGATGGGTGATGCAATAAAAAGAAAATGATGATGATGTTCTTAAGAAAAATATACAAGACCAACTAGCAGCACCCGGAGACGGCAAACCAAGAAGGAGGCACACACAAACATACGTGATGACGACGACGCTACTACTATATACGTAATACTATAGAGAGTCCTCTCTCGATACGTATATATATGTAGTTAAAAAGCACCCCAAAATTCTCTTTTCTTCTCGTTTGTCCCGTTTCTTTTCTAAATACAACTTTACTACTTTTTTGCTGCTTGTGCACACTTTTATTTTTTCGCGTGTGTCTCTTCAGTCAGACACTCCTGCGAATGAAAAAAATTCTCTGTTGTTATTCCAGGTCCCGCAAAGAAGCAGCAGCGGCAGTCGGGCCGCCACCGTGACATGAATTTACAATTTACATATTTATTCGGCAGTAGAAATAATAATAATAATAATAATAATATTGTTGAAGAGATAGATACTCAAAAAGTGAAACAAAAAAGAAAGATGAAAGAGAGCGAGAAAAAGACAAAATATGGAGCACTTACTATTTACTTGTACGGCTGGTGCTACCACTACACTACTGCTACAACTAGATCTAGGGAACCCGCGTCTAATGCTAAAATTTGCAGAGAAACGGTAAAAGAAGTGGGGTAGGGAAAACGCACACCAACAAAACAGCACACACAAAGAGAGAGAGACACGGAGAGTCACTATACTTTATTTACTTTTATTTTTGGATGGGCTATACCACTGCTCCACACACACAGAAATAATAACCTTACGGAGCGGAACGCCACGACGGTCACAGATATTTAACTGAATCCATTCAAGCAAGCTGCCTCTTTTAATTCATATTTCACAGCCGTGACTCTCTCGGCTTTTTGCTAATTTTCTGTTGTTGATACAACTAATTTCATATTATCAAGCTGTCTTTCTCTCTCTTCCCACAAGTTGGAGCACCCAAAATACATAATAGATATACACTTTTACCTAGGCGCATGCATACATTTACGGATAGCTTGTGTGTGTGTGTGTGTTTCGCTCGGTCGCTTTCCTTCAACATGAACATCGTCCCTCTCTTATTATTGTTTTAGGGAAAAATCTTACAGGGAAAAAACATTGAAGCTGGGGTTAAACTATATATTCAATGCAAAAAAAACTAATGTAAACTGTAACAGTTGTGCATGTGTATCGCTATTCGTCACACAAACGCTGCTGCGAGAGAGAGAAACTGACGACGGCGAGAGAGACAGAAGCAATAGTGCCAAGGTACAACTTGTAATGTTGACTGTGTAGTAATAATATTTGCATTATTCACATTCATGTTTTCATTTCATGTGTAGAATTTTATTTGCCATTGTACACACTGTCACTGTTGGTGCATGGATTGTAATGTCTACTAATATGTTCTCTCTCTCTCTCTGTTCCTCCAGTCAAATAAAGAGAGACAAGAAGAGAAAAAAGAGTGACATAAAATGTGTGTGTGTGTCTGATGTGATAGCAATCATCAGCCAACCGTCATGGTCATCATCAGCAAACAAGGAGAATAGAAGCTGTAGTCAAAATCAGAATATAGGATCATGGAGAAACATGCACATGCATAGAAAAAGAAAAATATATAGTGGCAGAACAATAATAAGAGGAGAGTGAGAGAGAAGAATAAAAAGGAGCACACGAGGAAAACATCAAAAGCCTTTTTCAGAGATGGAGAGAGAGAGAAGAGAGAGAGAGAGAGAGTTAGATTTACAGAGCCACATTCACATTAGGTAATCTTTGATGAATTCTGATTTTGCAAAATAAAATGGCAAGCTTTTTTCATTACCTACTCACGTAGTAACGTACACGGTTATTAACTACACTAGACATACGACGCAGAAAAAGGGCTTAATGATGCCTCTGAGTTGGGGTGCTACAATGTGTATGAAACGGCGTTGTGTGTGCTAATATGTGTTTTGTGTGCGCCCCTATGATAATGATCATGATCATGACATGTAAGCTCCAGCGAGTGCAAAAAAAAACCCAATGAATCCAACATTACGGCATATAAGGCTGCTACCGCTGATAATGTTGATGATGATTTCGTTGAGCGACATCAACATGCAATATATCTTAACAAAATGTCAACTTATTACTTTATGTGTACTTTTTGCATAATTTACTGTGTATGAGTCTAACAGCAGTCGCCAGGCAGTCATCGTATCGTTAGAGAGGAGGACACTACCACCATGGCACTACATAATATATCACAGCACTACTGCTGCTACTACTCTCTCTCTCGCTCTCTGGAGTAAACGCTAACTTACGACAGAGTTAACAATTCCCCTTTTCAGTCAACTTTTAGTCACTTGTGTCTGATGGGAAGAAATGGGGAACACGGACACACGACAACGGTTTGGGCATGTTTTTTTATCTTCATCTTTGAAAGTACGGGGAAATTACAAACAGGGGCTAGCGAACTGGAAATAAAATGTTGATAGTTTGTCGTGATACGATAATAGGGGTAATAATTACGAACAATATATTCTGAATGGTTGAGCATGATGATGATGATGATGATGATGATGACGATGACGATGCTTACTAGAAAGAGGCAGGACCACAAGGTTGATAAGAAAAAATGACGCGGAAGTGTACCTATAGCGTGCTGATTGTGGACTCTGTTTCATGTTCCATGTGACAAGTAATTGAAAATGTTGCAAAATCAAAATTGAAAATCTACAAATAGACCCGATGATTACGCCGGTACAATAATTAATTTAGACCGCAAAACACGCCATTGTTTGGTAATTTCTACTTGACGAATAGTCAGCTAACATGCCCCGTCCGTCAAATTAATGATGTATTATTATGTAGTGAATGAACGACCTTGATGTTTTGAATTTGTCAACGGATGCTAACATGGTTTATTGTGTCTCAAATGTGAAGTGTACATGGAGAAAATAATCAGTAAATTTTGTAGACGTCCAAAAAAATAATATTTTTTTTCCTTTTCAGTCGCTATTCACTATCCAATTTTGTAATAGCCGCTCATTACTTTTTAATCAAGAGAGTACACAACACACAAAGAAACAAGCTTGATAAGTATCACAGAAGCATGATTATGCAATCTCGCCAGTAATGAGTGAAGACAGGTTAAAACAATCGACCATTATTTTGCCTTATTCAACCATCCATCTCATTCATCACCCCTGCCTCACGTTCTCTCTCCTGACAAAGACGACCCGTGACAAGTTATTTACTTGTTGGCTCGCAAAAAAAATATTAACATATAATCATTTAATGCAGCAAATAGTACTTATTTACTTAACTAATGCCATTTTCTGCTACACAATTATTTAAAAAAAGATTACACACAAGATGTAACATAGTATTACTGGCTCAGTTAGGGGTAACGTTATAATCTTCTTCTTTTTTCTTGTCCCAGAGAGATAACGATAACGCTAAGGTGCTTTGGTTGAACAAACTGAAATGTCACGACATTAAAGCAAGAGCGGATGTAGGTATTCATGGATAAATTGGAAGGGATAATTCTGTCAAAAGAACCTCATTCACTAATTCTTCTTCTTCTTCTGCTCATTCTTTTAAAGAGCAAGGTCACCGTCAAAATGAAAAGTAAAAATGACCATTAAAAAGTCATTCATTTAATATATACGTACATCTCCAAATGCGCACCAACTACACCGCGGACTAACCATTGAGTCAGTTATAAACAGTTAACATTGAATACATTTTTTTGAGCTTGCCTGCTCTTTACTCAACTTTATCACCACCATTCATTTAAAAAGGTAATAAAATATAACGATAATGTAAAAGGGAGATCACTTAACCACCACATGAAGTTTGAACACCAAAAAATCTACAAACACACACACAAACATGCACACAAGCACACACAGGAAATATATTCACATAGATAGGCAATCAAGCAGCAGAAAAATAGAGGTTTGTGTCATATTACGTATTTTTATTTAGAAAAAAAGAGAGAGGTTGGAGGTGCAATAAGTTCACTTTGTTGCCAGATGTAAGAAAATTAGACGAAGAAGAAAAAAAAATACGTTGCAGAACGATACGCTACAATGTATCTTCCCTTTTGCGCTGAGCCATCATCCGTCATTTTCACGTATGCCAAGGTCTTCAAAATTAGCATCCAATCAAAGTCAGATCAATCAAATCTGTGTGATCCGTACCAAAAGTTCACTGTTTTTTTGGCAAAGGGAAAAACCAGCTGACTCAGCTGCAGCAGCAGTGAATAATGACGGAAACAGGGATAACGTTATACAACACGACGACGACGACTAAATAAGAATGCGACATGGATCTTATTTCTGCGCCTACTTTACCGTAGGATGTTGATGTGATAATGAAAAATCAGTCACCAGAAAGGAAAATTGCCTAGAGCGTCGCCATTTTTTGTTAATCTTGAAAAAAGATACTTATTATTCAAGATTTTTTCCTCTTCCAGTTGATCTTTTTTCGTCGTCTTTGAGAGAGCGCGGAGGAGAGCCGTAAAAACCGCTGTGCTACAGTTAAGTAACACTACATATCTTCAATCGTAACTACAATCATTAATCAAGAAGCCAACAAAAAATCACGCAGGCACGTCGGCAGGATGATGATCATCATTACGATCACGAATTCACGACGTCGAATCATAAAAATTGGTAGAAAAAACAGAACGATGATTAGTGATCATTGATTGGTGAAATGAAGATGATTTTGATGATGATGCCTGTTTCGATTGATTAGGGTAAATAATATGTAGAAAGGACGGACAAAAAATACGTCTCTCTCTCTCTCTCTCTCTCTAAACACTGCCAATGATGATGGATGATGCTGGTGATGCACAAAAGTGCAAATGCAGCAGAAAAAAAATCAAGATTTGCCGTGTATTTTTTTCCTTTTATCGCCTATCATCTCAGCTGCTCCTTCTTTTTTAACGTTAAAACTTGCGTCTCTCGGCAAAAAAGTTGCCTCAGATGTTGTCAGATTAGCACCACTTGAAAAGGTCAGAACACGACACGAAGACTCCTTGCTGTTGTGAATAGACAGGCTTTTGCTGGCGATTACTGTACACACACACACACTTAGTATTTTATTACTTTACAAACATGACACAGGTCACAGGAGTAAATTAAGCTTGTTTTATACAAAAAATTACTGTAAAAATTGAACATCTTTTCTACACACACACATTCTCTCTCTCTGTCTCTCTCTGTAAAATTCGTACATCTTCTTCGTCGAGTGCTGACAAGAGGGATATACGTGTTTAGCTAAAGTATTGCCTTGAATGTGTATAACTTTCTTAAACAAGCCACGAGGAGGGAATAGAAAATTAATGGTTTAATGATAAGAGTGCATAAAATATTATGTATGTGTCTGTGATCTGTGTGCATATATATTTTTGTTGTAGATTTTTTTCGTGTTACATATGATGTGCGTTCGCATTTTTTTAAAATTGGAAAAACAAACATATTTTTTGTTCGTTTATTTTATTACAGACCACAATGTAATCATCCCATCTTAAAAATAACACAGCACGACAAAATCAAACACATTGGAACTATTCTTGATTCTTGTGTAGTTTTCGCTTGTAACGGGTGTAATTCTGCTGCTGCTGCTGCTGCGTGTGTCGTGCGCACTGAGAGAGAAGAGGGAGACAGGCAAAGAAAAAAGGAAAATAGTACCCAATCAAAAATGAAGAAGGTACCTCGTAAAGTAACGAAGACCCAAATAATACATATTTGGCTGACTGTTCAATCTTTTTCCGTCATATTTATGCATTTACGTAATAAAAACGCAACAACCTCTCATCATTATTCTCATCTTTCGTTTGCTGCTTCTGCTGCTGCAGCTTCTTCATCTTGTCGAAGGAACAACATAACATCATTATGATAATCTTGAAGTAATCAGACGGTATAATGATGATCAAGAAGAAGGAGAAGAAGAAGAAAAGAAGAAAATTGTACATCATGGTTGATCGTCCTAATAATAAAATAGGAAAAGCAGAGAGTCCTTGCAGGTTTATGGTGTCTTTTTTCCGACGGAGACGCAAACCAGGCACAGAGGCACTGTTCGTGTGGTATGATTCAATTGTGGGCTCCGCTCATTTTCCGCTAATCGAGAATGTAGAGCCACACCAGGGGGAAAATGTGCTTTATAAACGTAGTTAGTATCATTATCATTTCGTTTTTTCCCTGGCTTATGCTGATCCTACTGCTGCTGCTGCTGATGATGATGATGATGCGAACGAGAAAAATGTTGCAAGCAAACACGCTTTTAGGCTGATGATGATGACGACAAAGAAGGTGTACATCTCTTCTTTCCCGTCGTCACATCACCATCCCATCAGGAGAAAAAGAACGGTTCAGTAGTAAAGTTTAAAGTTTAGCAGGATGATACACGGATGGCAAATGGCAATGCCGAGGTCATTCACACACGTCAGCAAAAAAAAACGAAGAAAAATTGCATGGATCGTTTCAGAAAAAGGAGAGATATTTATTTTTATGTGCATTAAAAAGTCAAGTCAAATAGGAACAGGGATCAGCAATATCAGCATCAGCATGCACCAGGCAGGAGCACTAAACAGCAGCACATAGGTTTATATGAAGTTCCATACAAAACCCTCGGATAAAATTATTATAATCACCGTCAAAAAATCGAAGAAGGAGAGCACAAGAAAAAATATTGTGATTTTTATGTTCTCTTAAACAACCAAACATAATGATCGGCAGGCAGACAAGGCAGCACCATGAGCAAAAAGAATATACGAGAAGAGACAGAGAGAGACGAGAATGATGATGACGGGGAGAGAAAGAGAGAGCACAAGGCGGATCGGCGGGTGCGATGGGGAATTTTGGGACGACGGTGATGTTGCTGTAACTTAAGGAAGGTTGTATAGAGAAACAAGGAGTATTTTACGACTTTCTGTGTGATCTCAAATCTTGTGCTTGACTAAATATCAGCAAACAAGTCAGCATTCAACGAAAAACAGAAGTCGACTCTTGATGTGTGTTTCCCCAAGTGAAGATCGTCAAACGCATCAATTTTTTTTATTCAAGATGACGAGAAGTCTCTTGAAAGATGAAAAGCTCTTTTAGAAAAAAGGGAGAGGAGAAATGAAAGAAGGAAAGGCAAAGGATTTGGAGAGTTTATGTCGAGAAAACTTCTCACGAAGATTTAAACTACTTAAGTAGATGCGATGAAGATGATGATGATAATGATGAGCAACACAAAAAACACGAGTAACAAATAGAGATATGCCGTTGTTGATGTTGTTGTGTAAGATAGGATGCGAGGAGGAGAAACAAACTAATGGATGCTGCAAAGGATTTATCTAATGAAAATGGCCGACACACAGGATTTTTCTGTTGAAACAGAGATGATGTAATAATTAAACAAATGGATTCTATTTTTTCGTTTTGCTTTACTTTTCCCCCACAACTTTGCAAATTACAACAGCAACAACACCAACTACAACAATAATCTCACTTAAGTAGTTGTACTAAGTCGGCTTGTTTATGTGAAGCATTAACAAAAAAATATCCAGTCGTTCGTTCGACGGCGTAACCTCCTCCTCGCGAATTAGCCAATAACCTATGAGCGACCAGAAAGTTATTTAATCACAAAATAATACATTAGACATTAGATTTAGTGGTTGTGTGTGAGAGAGAGAGGGAGGGAGGGAGAGAAGAGAGTGTTCGTTCGCCAAACAAATGGCTTAGGAAACAAATTGTATTTTTTTGCTAATTAGTTTGACCTTCGCCTTGATGTGGTTTTGGTACATGTACAACAAGGGATGAGCTTGCTTAATGGAAGCGCGAGATCATCATCATCCTCGTCGTCGTCCATTTTTTTTACCATGAATAACTTGCATTATGTTGATTATTCTGCTGGCTTTATTCTTTTTTATTGGCATTCGTAAAAATCTAAATGTGTTACAACTCACAACTTACCAAAAAAAGATGAGCATAAAAGTGTAACTTTTTGAAGCCTATAAATAAGTGAATCTTTCTGGTATAAACAACAAATGTAACAGGAATTGTAAAAGTAAACAAATAGGAAAGAGATACAAAACGTAGATTGCAGAGCGCAGCGCCTAAACAACTTGTAACAACATCATTTTTCATTTACTTCCATATACATCCTCTCTCTCCTCCGCACATTCCACTTTGCCCTATTACTTACAATTAGTGTGTTGTTTATGCTGCTCTGCATGAAATTGTATTGGTCCATCCAACCGTGTATTACCCAAAATTAAAAGAAGAACCACCACTCTTGTTTTCTGGTTTTTTTGTATGTCTCTCTCTCTCTCCCTCGTTTGATAAGCTGATGGCCATCGTAATCCAACATTTGAATGACACACTTAACATGTGACTTGTTGTAGTGGTTGGGGGATTTTGCATGGGTGCTTCTTTTTGATAGTGGCGCTGATACTTTTATTCTTCTTCCTAGAAGAATCTTTCTCTCTCTCTCTCCCTCTCTCTATCTCTCGCTGCTGGTGCAGTTTACTGTTATTTTTAATGCTTCATGCTAATGATGATAGGACGATGATATGACTTAAGTGCTCATTGTTATTTTTAAAATTTTTGAGTATTTTGTATTCTACTGTTGAAACAACACAGACATTATTATCATCAAGATCATCAGACTCGTCGTAAAATGTTCCTGCATTAATTTTAATATAGGATCGCTACTAACAAAATAGAATAAAAAAAACCTTGGCCAAGTATTTTTAGCTTGTTCTTTTTTGCGTAAATAAATCCTGTTCTGACATAACTCTCTTCTTCTTCTGCACGTCCGTGTGTGTGTGTGTATAGCTGCTGCACAAACAAGGGAACAAAAATATGCAAACAAAAAATGCAAAATCTGCATTATATGTAGGACATGAAACAGTAACTTTTGTGATATGATAAGAATTTTGAAAATGTTTCTTTAAAAAAAAGTATTATGTATTATCCATCTTCCTGCTCCTGCTACTACTACTACTACTACTACATACAGCTACGATACTGTATGTCTGTACGTTCGTTTTGGGTTGTTGATAAAGAAAAACAAGTATAAAAAATGTCTTCCTATTGCTAAATAACTAAAAGTCGTACAGGGAAGATGTAAAATACACATACGTTGGATTGTAACGACGTTTGTTTTCCTCCTAAAAGGAAAATATTTGCATAGTTGAAAATCTACTGCTACATCTAATTTGGCTGTTTATTTTCCGTTTTTTTGTTTTCATTTTGGCAAAAAATATATTCTGACTCTTGACAGAGAGTTTC
The DNA here is from genome assembly GCA_027744055.1 of Callyntrura sp. NNG-2020. NCBI lineage: Eukaryota > Metazoa > Arthropoda > Collembola > Entomobryomorpha > Paronellidae > Callyntrura > Callyntrura sp. NNG-2020. The sequence goes on along the minus strand of JAHZNE010001414.1, from coordinate 3,134 downwards.
CGTAAAAAATCTACCCTTTTTACATAAAAAAAACCTTCCTTGTTTTTGTCAGACGTCGCCTGTACAAATTGAAGACATCATCATCATCATGCGCGCCCAACAACAAAACAAGAACAGTAACAACAATTATCCTGTAAATGTTGCCATTTGTTGTCGTACCATTTGATTTAAGCTTTGTTTTCCTAAATGAAAACCTTATTTGAACGTTTGTTCAACTATCTTTCACAAAGTAAGACAGGGACTACCATTAAAGTGGTCATTTACGGCTTATTTTACAATTTATCATCTAAACAGAAACATTTGAAAAGGTTAAAACGTTATTTTTTACATGGCTTTACTATCATTTTTTTGGCTTGTCCTTGCTTACAATTTAATATAATGAACGACACAAAGTGCACCAGCACCACCAAAACAACACTGGGAGGATCAGGATGCGGCTGATGATGAGACTGACGATGATGATGACGATGATGATAATGACGATGAACCAGAGAGGAATATAAAAATGGCAATAAAACAGTTAAAGATAAATAAATATATTACACAAGGTACACATAAAAACAGCGCTCTTCTTCATAGTTCCCACTAGCCGCTAAAATCGACTAAAAACACAAACTGCTTTAGCAGTAGTCGTCTTGAAGTTTTGATGATGATGACGCTAATGCTGCCTATCTTACCTACTTCCTTTTTTCCTCTAAAGATCCTTGTGTTTTTATTTCCCAATTTTATAATCTGAATAACAAGTCATTCAAAGTTAATTGCCAGTTTCCCATAATCAGTTTAATGAGCAAAAATGTTCTCTGATGTGATTAAATTAAAAGCAGAGGGAGGTTGTTGGTTGGGAGGAAAAGATCACAAAAACAGCGTTATTAGAGGATATATTGCTGAATGTTTTGACTTGAAAGGATTTTTACTGTACAGTCGTTAGACGACACCAGGCAAGTCTTTATCAGGGAATAAAGAAAATGCCATTGCCAGATTATATATTATGTGAAAATAGCCAATTATTCATCTACGTGACACTTATCTTCTCATGTATATACAGTACATATATACATGTATATAGAAGACACACGTCCTAAAAGCATTAAAATGTTGGCTGGTTGCACTGCACCACATGTCGGGCAAGTTTCTTTATCTTGGATAAGTGAAAAATGTATGGATTACAGTGAAAATGCGAGCAGTGCGCATCCCAGTAAAAATACTTTTCGAGCTGATAACAATAATGTTGGATTTTTATGCTTACTTTTCAGACATTTTAATAACTTCATGTATCGTTCTGCCCACATCGGTGTAATTTATTGTAAAGGGAATAATGCTGTAGTAGAACGAGCATGCGTTTCGCATTATATAAAAAATAATATTATTATTAAGGAATAGATTATGTGTGTACCTATTTGCATACCCTAAGAAGAGTTACAGCGTGTAATACTACGCATTTTTACCAGTCGCTGATGCACCTGATAAAATTAATAGCTTATATCTGATAAAGAAGAGAATGCCACGCATTTTATGCGCAGAATAGTGCACGACACCACCAGAAAATCCTCCCCTTTTGTGCCCTGCTGCACCGAAGAAAGAATAAAAGTGAATCGAAAGAAAGGAAAATTAAACAGGCTTGGCGTTTTTTTATTGTAGAAAAGTAGATTCATTACGGTCATTCCTCACATTTCTTCATTGTGACCGCAAGCTTGAAAACGTGAGGGCGCAGGAGCAGCAAGAAGAAGAGGAAGAAGTAGTCGTAGTTGGGTTTTGTGTTACTTTCAACCGATTTACAAGCCATTATTCCCAACCAGCGTGTAAAAGAAGGAACATTTTCTCTCTGGAGTTCCTCCTGGCTGACCATTGTCATAATCATCATCACGAAGTCTCTTCACAATAGCATATATAAATAATGAGGTTTCGGAGGAAGGAACTTTTTATACGTATGGAATGGAAGAGTACACACACAATATATGAAGGTAGGCATATATTTTAATGCTTTCGATTTCGATAGTTTGAAAGGAAGTAGAAAGGAAAAAAAACACAATGCATTTCATTTTTTTTAAACTTTATAAAAAAATGCTGCTTCCATTATTCTCCTGTCCGTGTCTCGTCCTTTATTTTCACGAAGAATGAAAAGCGAGAAATTGTCTAAAAACCTGTTTCCTCTCTCTCGTTCTGCTGTTATTCCGGCTCGCTTGTTATTACTATTATTTTATATTCTGCTGCTAGATTAGTGCTGCTGCTGCCGTTGATATTACCTATATTATCATCATCATGCAATGCAATGCCCAAAAGCTGGTAACTTTCAAGAGAAACGAAGAAACAGCCAGGGCAGGCCACCATGGGCCAGGAGGTTGTTGTCATTGCGTGCATTCTCTCTCTCCTCTTTCCCTCTCTCTTTCTCGCCAGTGTAGACAATGTCCGCGCTCCACGCTCGCGTAAGCTTGTAATAATGTATGGATCCGCCAAACAAACATATTATTCCCTTTGGAATTTTCTTTTGCATTTCTTCCTTTTGCAGTACCCCCAACAAACGTTGCATCATCCGCAGCAGCAAGAATAACAACAACAATGGCAACTGCATTTCATATAACGCAGGTGTATCGTCATCGTCCTCATCCACTGCTGGGTAAATAAAGTGTGACTTGGAAAAGTAGACAATTTAAACAACAGATGAATACCTCCAGAAGAGGAAGGAACCAGACGGAAGAAAACAGAGCGATAAAGAATGTGAATTTCGATTTTAATTTTCCATGTGTTTTTCCTCCTCTCCTTTTTACCCCGCTTTTCTTCAACTGGAAATATAAACACGTCTCCCTGTTTTGTTTGGCGAGCACAAAGCAGAGAAGCCCACAGAAGAGGAGCGAGGAAGAAATGTTTTCAAGTTTCTAGTCTTTTAGTCTTTTGGGGCTTGGTAGTATCTTTTAAATGATAGACAACTAGTGATGATGGTGATAATGGTGCCTTTATGCCAGGGAATTCTTACTTTTCCAGTTCTGCTCTACACAACTCTACTTTTTTTTATTTATCCTTCTTCTCCGTATCTCTCTGTGTGTGTGTCTGTGTCTTCAAACGGATTCAAAAGAATTCCTGCTCTCTTCTACTCTACTTGTTGTTATAAATGAAATGCCCATTGTAAAAATTTCGCC